>JBBPJT010000165.1:0-44131 GCA_038088895.1 Xerocomus potaroensis | reverse complement strand
TCAAACTACAAACCATCATATCGTCCTGACGTCGGCAAACAGTGGTGGCACGATGGCGCATCAGCGCCCCAGTGATGTGTTCCGTCCGAGTACAGCCGTGACTGCGCCCGCGCTTGGTACTCCAACATAGCATAGCCTTAGTAGGTATATAAGTTGTAGTATAGATGTCCTGTATCCTTAGTTTTGGTACTTTCGAATTCATACCGCATTGCAAAGCCTCTTTTCGAGTGCCTAGTAGTGTGATCCCTGTCAACTGGCAACACAGGAATCTGGTTCAGATGGTGGCAGGCTATGCACACCTCCTGTGAACCAGTGCCAAATCCAGGTTTCCGAATCTCTTCTACAGGAAATCAAATTACGAATTCATCAGAAGAGCTTGGTTGTCCTCCCCGTAGAAGTGTACTCTGGGCCCAGAACAGTGATGAATACTTCCTTCTGCAAATATCTCCCCAATTATATGCATGTCGTTGTGGGTACGTGATGAACATCGGATGGAACATTCACGCCGTCAGCAGGACAGCTTGCATTGCAAAATAAACTACCTGTTGCGCAAACAGGAATAGTTCGGAAGAATTTATCTCACGAACAAACGGCGACTTTACGGCCCGATGAGACTATGTATCTTTTGGTGTTGTTGAACACCCGGTGAGTTGTGCACAGCTGAATGAAACGTAAAAGAACGGGCGCGATCTCCACCGACGCATTTTTCTCTGGTTCACCGTCAGTCGAACTTGAGCAGGTATCGATCCCGAACGATTAAACAAGATCGAAAACAATGGCTCAATAGCCTGTCGGAAAAGGTGGGGCTTTCTCCCCTACTTACGAGCTCTCCGCTTTGCGGTTGCGGCGGAACGGATTGGTAATTAAATCTGGCCGCAAGGCGCGAGCAGACTGGACTCCATTTTGGTTGTTGCCGCTGCTAGCGAAGACGGCAAGAAATTTGCATTCCGGTCTGCCCTCATTCAGTCCTAGGAGGTGCTGTATCTCTCCTTTCTGTGACGTTAGCATATCAGCTACTAAAGCGGGTCAAACAGCAGCCATGCCATCTGTGTTGATGTCGATGCCTGGTTCATTTGCCTCGGTGATCTCGACACCTGTTAACCCGTGTAAGCCCGTTCTGTACATGCCAAACTCGAAGTGCTGAAACCGACATACAGGTTCTAGGGGACATGACGCGATAATAGTTCATGAGTGTGTTCAGACTGGGGTGAGTCAATTCCAAATCCCCTCCCGAGGCTACAACTGGTAAGTCTGGAATAACGCGTGAGAGCGTGCCCGTACCTTACAAACGGGTGACCGGAAAAATGATCGCTGCACCCAACCGAATGAACTGTGTCGCCGATGTCATGACATTCCCACTAACATACAAGGTTTGTGGACTCCAATAGAGCGCCGAGTTTGTCGATCGCCTACGTGGAGCGGGATCGAAGATTTCAGTGACAGGTTACAACTTTCATAGTCAAATCGAGTCAACACCGCCAAGCTAGCGTTCGTATCCCAGCCGCATTCAACAACCAGAACATCGCGCTCAGCTGCCCGCCACAAAGTCAGACATAATGCTAACCATTCTGTACCACGGACGGTATATGTATTAGACATTGGGCGACAGCAGCTGTGCGTGCCAATACCATTGTAATAGATTGTAGGACCATATTGCGGGGAGGTGATATGCAGCAGGGTTCACGTCGTGCCAGACTATGTTGGAAAGGGACAATCATTCGCCCGTTGACTACAAGAGGGAACGAGAAAACGGAACAAGTTGCAACAAGCACGTTGATCGATGATCAACACCAAAATGGTTAGGTCCTAGCGGAGTTTGAAACTTAACCCAGCGGTCTGGCCGGGCCAGAATCAATTTCGGACACCCGCACCATACCGTAGTCCGTCTACCAGCTGGTCGTCACCGTCGTCGTTGCACACAAGACGTACGGACATGCAAAACGTGTCAGAGATGAACGAATAACAAGCCTGGAACGAAGAATTTCGGTCGTCTGCGCAAGATTTGGGTCTTTCGCTGTCCGCTTTTATCACACCGTAGGAACTCCCACAAACCGACCCAATGTGACAGCTAGGCAGAATGCTCGCCCACCATCATCTCACTCGTTCAGCATTTCACTACTGCTATCAAAGCCAGGCTGCCGAGCCCCAGCACGAACCCTCGTCATCATCCACAATATACTAGGGACTGAAACGCGCCACCGCCACCAAAATACATCCAAGTGATCCCACCATCACACCATCGGAATGTCGACCATCAAAGAAACCTCAAAAAGACAGATCGTGCACACTGTCGAAGCACTAAATGTGAGGGCCGCTGGGGTGTGTCAAAGTGCACTGTGAAACGGTGTGCCTTGTTTTGTCGCTTTATTCCTCTTATTGTCAGGCTCAGTCTTCATCAGATCCGCCACACAGTGTTGCTCAGTGACACATGGTCCTTTAGCTACTGCCAAAGCCGGAGTTGCGAGTTCAAGCACGCTTCTTCGAGCAGAAGATTAGTTAGGTTCTTGTACATAGGACTAACCACATTTAATGCAAGCAATTATGTTTCGCGACTGAGCAATTGTGTGATCATTAGCTGCTGAGCGGAGCGCACAATTTTATTTTTATTTCTTCTTCCGAGAATAGGACAAGGCACATTTGGTGACGGACGAACACACAAAACTCGCTATTCATTCACTAAGACTTTGCACAGTTACACTCTTATCACATGTCACTGTCATATCCTACACAAACAAACAACCCAGATAGAGTTCTTCAACTCCTTAGAACCTATAGATCGGGTTTCAGCCATTGGAGTTTGGCATGTACACAACGAGCTTACGGCAATCCAATGAGGCGCACAGGTCCGCCGGTGCTAAGGTTACCTACGCCAAGGACCCAGGCGGACGCATCAACATAGAGAGCATAGTTGCCACTTGCCTCTTTCCTCACGCTGAATGTAGCACTTCCATTGGCAACAAAGACATCGAAGCTGGCCGTGACACCAGTGATCAAGGAACCAACAACGCTGGCAAGTTTGACGCGACCATAGATAGGCACTTTCACATACAGCGTGCCCGAGATCGTAAGGGTCGCCGGGTCAATAGCCGCAACCAGCTGCAGCGCTCGTTCAAACGATGTACATGGACAACTGTACTATAGATACACTCACCTCGAAGACACCAAGGAAAGGGATGGTGATCTCATATGCGCGGGACTGATTTTGGTAATATGTTACGATGGCCAACTCGGGACCATTCGGGCCAGAGATGATGAAGTCCTTCACATATTTGACGAACACTAGATATATTCGATGTCAAATGCGCAGGAGGGACCCAACGATAGCACCCACGCTCTTGTTCAGCGTTATCCACGGTTCGGACTGAGATTTTTCGGGACTGATAAGCTTTCAAAGTTTGGACGGCCTAAAACGGGCAGATCATATCAAATGGTGTTGCTAAAACTGAGATTATACCGTATTCACCTTCAGATGTCCTTGTGTCAAGCCGTTAACCGCGGTAGCTTCGCTAGAGCACTAGTAGGCATCTATACAATGCGTAGCGGTCCCACTCACGTTGGCGCAATGTCGACACTGTCGTCCAGATTTCCGACCCAAGGCAAGTCTGCTTGGTAGGTCGCAAATATATGCTGATTTCCGCTGTAGTCCTTGTATTTGAAGGATACACTCCCCGTGATATACCCGTCGCCGAGATTGAACCGGAGCCATTCTCCCTCGCTGGTTGCAACAGGGTAAGAAGCCTTCGTAACTACAACCGTCGATTCGCCGCCGATGTCTGCGAAGAGCGTGACAACAACGTCGGAGAGCGAGTTGTCATTTTTGTTGTATGTCGCAGAGACCTACAGCGATCATGCAGCTTTAGTAGCTGACACACCAACGTCACAGAGAGGAGATGTAATATCACCTCGAAGAGACTGAAGGCAGACTGGAATACGAATTTCTTGCCGTCATCGCTAGCGGCAGAGACAACCACAATTGACTCTGATTTAGCAGCGCCCTGCGGCCAGCTGTGGTCATTGATCCATTCCCCTGCGGCTGCAGGGTAGAAAGCTCGTTAGCAGGGGACAGAAGCCAACAGAATGCTAAATGGGCCCACCTTTTCCAACAGAGTAGTCAGCCATTGTTTCAGATCTTGTTCACTTGTAGGAGAGGAAAGCTGTAGAGATTGCACAATGGAGAAGACCATGCAAGTCAATAGAATTTATACCTTTCCGAAGGCCTCCAGATTGGCGCAAAGGGTATGTCCGTCTGTTGGAAATCCCGATGACGATCTCGAGTCCTAAATGCGTTCTATCCGCATCGAGCTGAGCCTCAGAGTGGCCTGTGAATGCATAATTCTGTTTCAAGCTTGGGAGCGGTGAACTTCAAAAACGGATTCATAACTGTCAAGGATTGCCCTAGCCAAACTAGTCAGTCAGTCACCGTTGGTGCATACTTCTCCTCGTGGCCATACATTTAGTCTGAGCAGGCAGAGTTGGTTGTGTGAAAAAGTTCACATGAGTCCGTCCTCATCGGGCGTGTTACAAACATTCGGGATATCGAAACGAGATCTGGAGTGATGTTCTGAGACGGCGGGCAGCGGAGGAGGTTGTCGATGTTTGCTTCTTCACCGTCCTGTACGCATTTGGAGTGAATTCTGCGCCGAACCATTGATGCGGTTCAGGATCCTCGAGTCCCATTGGGCTTCTGAAGAACATTTATCCGGTACAATCATAGAGCGCAATGGTAACCTGAAGGTAGAGTGCTACACCCCAAATATTGTGGGCATCAAGTAAGAACACCTGGTAACATGTGTACTACTGGCTAGACTCCGTCCATGCAGACGTAGTTTTCAAGGCTTCCATTCGTTATGCCGAGGAATGACAGCGCTCTACATCCACTGAAGATCGATAACTGTGGTCCAATGATCATCACTTGTAAAGAAATAAATATCTGCAGGAAGCAGCATCCATCGTTATTATTGTTCTGGAACACGCCTCCGCAGCAGAAGGACAATCGAACCCTTCGGCTTTCTTACGGTGAAGCTGTGGAGGAATTCGAACCCTGGGAAGGCGCGGGCAGGGCCCAGCCAGGGACATATTCAGTATCATTTCTGATCCCTCGAGTACCCATCTGGGCCATCACCGCTGTTGTGCCGAATGTAGCCGTGAGTCGATTCCAGATCTCCTCTCGAGGTTACGCAGTAGATTCGCCCATTTCCATTACTTTCCGACACGACGGGCAAGTCTGAATAGGTCGTCGAATGTTGCAGTGGTTTTTTTTTTTTTTTTTTTTTTTTTGATTCCATTTCTGTCCCGTTAGGGTGTTCTCCCTATGTAAGGACAATACTATCTAAGTAGAGTAAAAAGGGCCCCCTGGCCCTTTCCGCTTCCCTGCCCTGCGAATGTACCGAGGGCGAGCGTAAGGCCTCCCCCGGTCCCAACCGTTCCTGCCGGTGGTTTTAGTCGCCCAGGCCTAATCTGCGGAGTTCCACTTTTGTGGGTGTGTAGTCTTGTTGGGGCATGCGTGATTTCGTAGTGAGACTGGTACCCGTTTGCCGAAGTAATAGGTACGACGTGGAATGTGGGGAGCGGATGCGAAGTGGAAGGTGCGGGTGGGTGGGTAGGAGTGCAGCGTAGTGTGTGTGGTGAGAGGGTGGGAAGAGGTGTGGTGGACGTTTGTGTAGCAGTGGTGGGTGTAGATTGATGGTGTAGGTGGCTTCTGCTCCGAACTGTGGCTCCTTTATGGCGCCAGGCCGTTTTCCTCATCGTTCGACGGGTGACGTGATTAGTTGGTGCGTAGTGTTGTGATTAGTGAGTGAGTGCTGGTGAGGGACTCTGGGGTGGACTTTCGAGACGTGTGTTGCAGTGGTTATGAAGCCGCACGCGGTGACAGGAAGAATGAATAATGGCCTATTCCATCCCTGCTAACATAAGAGGCTAGCTCATTGCAATAAAGTCCCGAGTTCATCAATCACCCCTGCGGAACTCTAGGATTCACGACAGGTTGCAACCTGGTGATCAAAATCTAGCAAACGCCGTTTACAGTCATTGGCGTGCGAAACACGACGAAGAGGTTGCTAGAGTAATGAGTAATGACAAGAATCTTCACCCCCACGTATGCATGAATACAACGTCCGTATCCAAGATCCAGCCTGGCAACACCGTTCATTACAATTTGATTAGGTTTACGGCGGGATAACCGGAAGGTGCCGGTGTCAGGATCATGCTTCCAGTGCTTCTTCGCCGTCGTTAACGTTCAACCATCATCCACAATTTGCCTGCTCTAATAATCTCTGCTGGACTAAGGTGCTTAACCACTAAGCAAAAGGCCTGAGCCGGTACCAAATTCTAGTACTAGCACCTGTGGGCTCTATGTCTCCAAGATCTACTTGGTCTCTGCCAGAGTACCTTCGTAGCATCGACTCGTTACGTCGCTGTGACCCCACATCAGCAATCTCGAATTGTGCCACAGGATTTCTGACGAACGTTCGCTCAGGTACACTGAGATGCAATTTGGCCGCGACAAGTTCCGTTGTAGGCCAACATGACTGCTTGACCACGGCAACATATCTTGATACAAGGAAAATAATCGAATCGTCGTTCAAACCCGTCAAAAACTGATTGATGATCTACGGCGGCATAATCATCATGCTTTCGAGTCCTAACCCGCCCGAACGTAACGAGATCTGGCATGGTGTTCGCAATTAGTTTCGCAATGGCGATCAACGGTCAGCGGGGAATATGTTTGTGTGAATGTTTGCTTCTACGCCGTCGTACAGGCGCTCCGACAACTCTCCATCGGCATGGTTCTACATATCCAGATTCCATAGGCCTTCTGACGAACGTTCGTCCATGTACAGTCGCGTGAATGCCGACAATAGCAATCAGAGAACTATGATTACGGCGGGCGCTGTACTTGTCAGGTGACATCAAGCTCGGAAATGGAATCCGGGTGCTGATTATACGGTGGTGTGGAGTTGCGCTCGATAGTGTGAGCGCGTTTCTCATACACCTGTTGAAAGGCGTAACCTACCTCTGATAGTGGGGCTCCTCACGGAGACCCTTCATATTGAGAAGATCACGACAGGTTCTCCAAATCATAGGTCAGCGACCAACCGGAGAAAGGGGGCATCTGTTGTTCAGAGTGACGTTATCAATTCCACTTCGCTTGGGAACGGACTTCAAGCACACTTTGATGGATTGAATGATAGATGGTGTGGAATGCACACATAAATTTTCCAACTTGCAGGATGTGGAACATTTCTATCTCCACTATGGAGCCTGAGTCCTTGAAAGAACCAACGAAACACGCATTCAAAGGTGCAGCTAATGTCAAAAAGCACATGATGGATTCGAAGGCGTGGCTGGTGTTAAAAGGCACATGATGAATGAAGTCCATACAGCGAAGTATATTTGATGGCGCCACTCTGAACAGCAAATGCGCCGTTTCTCTGTTTGGTCGCGGACCTGTGATTTGAAGAACCCGACATGATCTTCTCATTATCCGGTCGTGAAACCTGCCTAGTTCTTCGGGGGTATGGACAATTCATACCCAGCGCGCTAGTGAGATTCTGATCAGCTGAGGACGACCACCTTTTTGAATTTTGATGTTCGGGCCTCGCCCCAACTTTCAATCCGCTAACTCACCGTTGGAAATTAACACGTCTGCGGAACCTGACCATAACACACTATCTGTGTTTTCCGAGCGATAGGAAACTGCCGGAGACCCCCAAAGAAATGGAAGTTCCAGAGGAATGGCGAAACTCTCCGCTCCCCTGGCCCGTTTCAGGGCAGCACAAAGACGCGCCTGCCAAACGCGTTCGCCTTCCTTGTGTCTCGCCAACTCACGCCGCGGAAAGCGAGGGTAGATGGGAAGCAAAGGAGAAGGGAGGCAGCCTTGATGGATCTTTTTTGCGGATTTTACATCTCTTTGCTTGCAAATACCCCTAAAAACATATGATTCGAGAGATAGCCTTAATCAAGCATGAACCAGCGCGGATAGAGGGGGGTGCCGGGGCTGAATCGCGCAATCCCAACGTATCAGCATGGTCGAAGATGTTGGATATGCAGGAATCGTGAGTCAGCAAGCCTGGCTCGCAATCGACATTTTATGTCCTCGAGTCGAGATCTTACAAGGATGTATTTGTCATGAGGCCACTAAGAACCAGGGGGCAATGAGGCAGGATACTATCACTAACAGACTTCCCTAACCATTCAACCTATCCGTACAGCACCGTTCCTGGACTAAAAAATACAAGTACCCCTCAAAAACGTGTGCCATAACAGCTAGTCACCTTACGCATACTTTGCGAGTGGAACTTACGGGAGGGTAACCAGACGAAAATTTCCTACAGTACTGCTAGGACCGATTAGTATGGCTGAGAAACTAAGGTTGACACAAGGCCATGTGTTCCATCAGAATTTTTTGATACAGTGAATATTGTGTTGCCGCGTGCAACGGGAACACCGATATTGACTGGAATGCCAGTACCTCACAGAGAGCCCCGAATAGTTGCGATGAAAACTTGACTAGCGATGGGAAACTGGATGTACAACGAAGCCGCAATCAGAAGTCCGCTGTCGACACAGCCTGCAACCTGAAAAGGTACAAGATATATTTAGAGGTAGTATGATGCACATTGCATACCTCGAAAATGTAGAGAAACTTGATGGATAGTTCGCATTGCTTGAAATCAGGGAAATGGCGGATCATGGGAACATCCAACGCAGAATACTGCAAGAAGTTGAAGAGAACTAACAACATTTGATCAGCTATGACATACAGTGATGAAGCGGTGCTTGCGATCATGCTCAGGGAGTTTATTGCCATGAACATTTTCGGCGGAAGGTAAAGACGCGGAAGTCTTTGTTTGCTCTGCCTTCAGCTGCGAAGGATCGAACGCGGGCGTGGCCTATCAGAAAAAAAAAATGATATCTACAACTTCCTCAACAGGGTATGCACGAACGTAGTCACCCTAAGTTCTTCCGTTTTGAAACCAGAGGTCGTCATAGCATAATTAAAGGACGCTGTAGCACAAGTTTGACAGTTCAGTGTTGCACTTACGTAGGGCCAATGTTGAAAGTGTCTTCCAGAACCGCAACAGTGGATAAATTCACACTGTATACCGCAAATATATTTCGTTGACTGTCGTAGTCGGCGTACTTGAATGACACCTTTCTCTTGATGAAGACAGCGCCATTAACAATATCGAATGCGATATCCGGCCTACTGTTAGTCGTCAAGCGGTACTAGTCTATCACAGCCAGAGGTGTCTTGAGAGCAAAGCCATGAATAACGACTGCAAAATGAATGGAAGTGAAGATCCAGGGCCTGATGATAAGTGGCTACGACCTACAGAAATAGTTGGCTCACGGTACGCTTACTCTTACAGACAAACACGATTGTCACCTCGAATGAAATATAGTCCCGTCCAGATTGACCGCAGTGGGAACCAAGATAGAATGCGCTCGTTCTGTGGCCCGTGGCCACGTCTTCTCCTCAATACACCTCGACACAGCCGCAAATAATATTGAACGTACGACAATGATTCGCGCTTTCTAGTTACCTTCGTTGAACGAGTATTCTGCCATTACGCAAGATGATCAATAGAAGGGGCAGAACAGGGAAAATAATGTGAGGGGTGAGATTGATCAACATTTATATTGATTTCCACCAAGAGTGGCGGTTTTAAACTGAGACGTTTTGAATGAAACTACGGTCCTGAGAGTGCCGGAAAGCATCGGGCATCAGCATGTACGATATCGATGGTGAGCAGCTAAAGTCATAACAGGCAGCTTCAAGCCTTTCTTTAGCTTTAATCAACATCCGAAAACCGCACATGACGAGACCAGGGCTGTGACTGTCGAAAGGTAATTCGAGCTCCGCGTGGCTGACTTTCAACATCCCGCCGGCATCCTGCCAGACTTGGGGGCCTGACCTCACAGCTAGGCGTGATGTCCTTCTTTTCTGCTATCCTTCTCTGGCTCAGCAGGTAAGTGCGACAAATCACCAAGTTACTTTTGGGGTAAGGCGACTTGAAGTATCTTTTTCGCTAAGTCTGCCGAGATTTCTGTGGTGGGGTTACAGGTGCGTTTCTCTCTCTACATATGCGGGAGGTAGAAGCATTCGGTCGTCACACTTAAAAAATGTCTATGCAGGCGTCGGGAAAAACGTCGTTCGTAAACGTCATAGGATCTGGACAAGTTGCGATTGTTACACTCAGCCCTCTCGAAACAGACTAATTTGGTGACAAAAATTGGCAGTGGACAGAGGATGTCGTTCCGACTATCGCCTTTAATTATCGTAAAGTTCGCAAGGGCGCGGTTACTTTCAAGGTTTGGGACGTCGCTGGCCAACCAAAATTCCGTTCCATGTGGGAGAGGTACTGTAACGGTGTTGACGCAGTCGTGTACGTTGTCATTCTCCCATCCCGTGTTTTATTCCTCCGACTCCGGCATTTGAACCCAACTTTTCTGAGCCATCTGTGATCGCTCCCACTGAAAAGCAGGCTCATCCATGGTGAAGATTTGTTGTAGATTCCGCAGATGTGTGTATCCAAGATTTGTCCAAGATTCGAGCTGACTGCAAATGTGTAGCAAGCTACTTTCCACACAGCCCGCTTTGAGCTTCATCAATTGCTCTCGCATCCCAGTCTCGCGGGCGTTCCATTACTTGTCGTGGGTACCTACTACTAACCTTATCTGATACGTTACACTGAGTCATCCTGACTGGACCCCACTTGTTGATCATCCCAGCTTGGGAATAAGAACGACATTCCGGACCATGCAAGTGTAAGGGACCTCATTCATGAACTGTGAGTGTGTTCCCCTGTCCCTTGGCTTCGATGACTGGCTCACTCGTACGTAGCCAACTAGACAAAATCCGGAACCGAGCTGTTTCGGTAAGTACTCGCGCCATCATGAGCGACTCCACACTCAATGTCGCTTTTTTAAGTGTTATTCGGTATGTAAATCTGTGTGACAGTCTTGAACTGGATTTCACTCACCGTTATCTGCTAGTGTTCGATGCGGAGCCAACACAATCTGTGAGCTTTAGACATCATAAGTAGCGAGTACAGCTGATACAAGTATCCAGGGATATCGTGCTCCGCTGGCTGACGGAGCGGGGTCACTGAGCACACCCCTGGGGTACCTATGGTTCCGATCTACCTTCTTTTTTGCTATGCGCCAGTCCCCGGCCTGTATGTTCATCATCCGCAAGGCTAACAATCGTCCTAAATGAAATAGTTCTGGAGTGTGCTTTAGCTGCGCCCTCTTATCAGGAGTTTATGTGAACATGTAGTGCATCGTTTTCGGAACTTCTTGGTCATGAACCAAAATGGCCCATTTCCATGCCTTGTTAGGATGTTGACCTAGTCATTCCGCAGCAGCATATCACCAATTGGCCGAGTTGCTGTTAAGGTAGTCTGGTCTGCCCGAATTTCAAGCAGGAAAGTATCCAAACTGTGCTGGCACGCACTGGTCCTTGTTACGATATGGCTGTGCCGGGTAGATTACTGTTTCCCCCATGGGAACCTCGGTTCGAATGCTGTCACCAGAGTGAGGTCCTGGCTTTGGAAGGTAATTGACCTTATTTTCATTACCGGGACGAGTCCTTTGGGTGGAAAGCGATGATCCATATTTCTGTGCGTCTAAGAATTCCCGAAGACACACCCTCAATACCACCGCAGTACATCACGACCGTCGAATTTGCCCCAGCACCACCTTGGTTCGGTTCTGTGAAAATCGGTGATTGGTGACTATGGGTGTTTCCGGCACCATTTCTTTCCTTGAAATTTGGAAGTTAAGCTAGAAGCTATAGGCTGTGGCTCACCGACTACGCTAGTGATGTACCTTGGGTACAGGACGTCGCGTAGATACCTAGACAAGGCGCAATCAATGGCATGATCGTGAGGCACAGAAGCCTTCCTCAGTTGACTGCACATCTACCCTGACTTCAAAATGGAAGACTGGCTAGACCTCTTGCGATAGTTGGGCGGGGCTCCAGTGCCGTTATAACGGAGATGAAGTCCAACTGCCAGCCACAGAGAACCGTCAATTATGCTACTGGTGACTTGATGGCTGGCAATCGTTTACCCGGGTAATCTCATGCAGAATTCACCTTTTAGACCACCGTCGTCGACTCGCGGTCTGGAGACCATCGTGTCTATGAGGTTATCAACATATACAGTCTGGTCTCGGGACTAGTCAATTCGTGCCATCCATAACATAACGATACTCGCAGATCCCATTCTGTCCCGGTAAACTATATGCGGATAGAACGCCAACATCTTTGGCAGGTGGAATAATTCCTCTTCATCAAACGAAGCACGTTCCACCCACGCCCGCGAGAATATATTTCGCCCAGTGGCATGATCGGCATTCAACATCTTCCTCGCACACCCCACCTCGCACCTCTCTCCTAGAAAGCAAGGTAAATAACGATGGCGGATTACTCAGTAGGCAAAGGTGGAATCCCTCAGCACTCTCGTCTTGTATGTCTTGTTGACGAGTTAACTATTTCACAGCTGCGGTGGCATGGCTCGCGGATCATTTATGGCCAAAAGTTACTAATGATGCTTCGGACTCCGTCGTGGTCGTCAGCGCCGCAAGTCCCGATGGAAGTACATTTGTATTTCAATCTGCCTTCAGAGTTTTCGAGGTGATGCTGTTCCCGTGTGTGTTGTGAAGGACATCCTAGCTAAAATCGTGCGAGTGGCATAGATCTCTGCTACGTATGATAAAAGTACGAGCGCGCTCTCTGGAGTTGTAATCAGGCTCTTTTCGTCCATTGGTGGCACATCAGTCGTCGTGGCCACTGTGGATTCCTACCCTATTTCAGCAAGTCAAGGAAAGGACATCGAATTCGACCTTGGCGATGGATTTATTACCGGAAGGGTTTCTCTCAGACTCCGGGACTACAACGGGAGTCAGCACATATTTGCGACATACGAAGCAAATATACCTTATGTCGGACAATTGGACGACACGGTTGACATTGCCCCGTCGTAAGTGCGAGAACTCCATGCTGGGCACGTTCTTACCGTCGTTATTCCAGTGAGGCTACGGAAGGTTCTGGTCTGACTCGCGGACATCTGGAGGTGAATGTCCTGACATCAGTTGCATTGACATTGCTTGATTTGTTTCGTGCTTGTTAGTCTATCCAATCTTTGGAGGCTTACCATTCCAAAAAAGCTGCACCCTTCACTCTGGATACTGATGCACAGGAATGTAAGCGCCACCCTTTTGGCCAGGACACCACAAACTGACCATTGTCAGTGTTTGTCAAATATGTGAAGGACGCATCGATCGGCAGAGGTAGAATGATTGGCGGCGGTCTTGCTATCGTAACATATTACGAGGGTATCTCTCGTGAATACGAAATAACCATCGCTTTCCTTGGTATTTTCGAGGTAAGCTATACATCACATGACCCGGCTGGATGGTGTACGGCTCCATTCAAACATCCTTTCAGTTGGTCGGATCGATCGACCCCGACACGCTTACGATCTCGGTGACACTTTATGTCAGGGTACCCATCTATGGCCGACTCAAACTTGGCAGTATCTCGGGCTCCTCGCTCGGTGGGATCACCATCACGTTCGACGCTGCTGCTGCACGGGGCGAAGCTACGTTCACTGCCAAGATATCGACAACCAGATACCATGTACTTTATGTGGATATCACCGCCTGGATCTTTGGTGTCGGTGACATTACGTCGGGCGGACCAATCCTCCTCATCGAATTGCCGTAAGCTATCTTCTTACGAGGTATCCGCCTTTGTTAAAGGCTGAATGCGACCACAGGTTCTGACGTAGTATTATGAAACCGGGGTGTTTGTGTGTACAATACGATGATATCTCAGAGTTGTAGTGACCGTTGACTGACTTGAGATGGCGACCTGTTCATCCCAATTTTGCACGTGTCGTCCTTGCATCCAACTGATTCGTGTTGGACCGCCCAAGGTCAACGCGCGTAGTATTTCGATTGATCAAGGGTGCCTTTACCGAGAGTTGATTCCACCGAGGTGATGCAATGCACGCGCACACAGCCTCATAAAAAGCTACCTAGTCTTCTTCCATCCTATCCTCTGATTCGCCTCCCCCCTGTCCTTCTCTCCTAGCCTGTTCCCCGATCGCCCTCAAAAACGAGCCAATCCCCGTGCCTGCACTTTCCGGTAACCCGAGACTTCGGACAAAACTCCCCAACGCGCCAGTTCGGAGTGCTCTGTCCAGCTGGGCGACAGATGCGCGAAACGGAGGTGAGTTTATCGTTCGCTGGAGAGTATCAGTGAGTTGAGCTGTTTGTTGTGCCGTCAGCGGCGCGTTGTCGTCAGAGGGCAACAGATCTGGAGGGAGGTGAGGGAAAAGGGACGGCAAGAGTTCGGGATGTGACGTGATCAGCGGGAGAAGATTGGATGGTGTCAAGATGTCTGTCAGCGAAACATCGTCGTCTGTAATGGGGCTGTGAGTAGAAGAGACGGGGGGAGCGGTGAAGTTGCAGACCTGGATTGGTACCCGCATTGGCACCCATAGAAGTGATGAGTGCTCGAAGGCGTGCGAGCTGTTCTGGTGTTGTCCCGGGAGGGAGCTGCGCGGGCGCGCTGCCTGATCTACTAAGGAAATCAGACTAGGTGGGTGTGCTGGGAACACGACATACGGTGCGGTATATGGCTGTGAGGTAGATGCGCCAGCGGTCGACGTCTGGGACTCGGCCGTCCTCGAGTCCCACACGGGAATGATGCTCGGATCCGAGAGCAACCTATTAAGATTGTGCACGAACTCATCGTCTCGACGGGATGACGCGTCCTAAAGTAAACAGATTAGTCGCCATCATTACGCGTATATCACTTTAAAGTAGGTTGTCACCTGCATCCAGAACTAGATCGTTGTCAGACATGAGTAGGATGAGCCGAAATGCAGCTTACAAAGTGCTTTTGGTCTGAACTCTCAAATCGGAGGACATACGTTCTTCCGCCCGGGGCATGTTCCACCTTTTGAAATGTCGCATCACCAGGGAAGAGGATGAGATCCTCGACAGGATTTCCGGTAGCACGTTCTTTCCACATGAAGTGCAAGAGGCCGTCGTCGCTGCTAGACAGTACGATCGCGCCTTTGGTGGGAACAGCATCAACAAAGTTGGTTGCATCTCGTCTAAAAGATCGACCCGCTTTAAAAGCAAGAAGTGTTTGGTTGTCTGTCAGGGCGACGGACATGATTCAAAGGTTATAGTCGTAGTTAGCCAGTCACGAACAACAGAACGCGTAGTGAGTCGGAGTTTGAAATCACTTTTGTATTAACTAATTACTACATCTTCATTTGCGAATGTACAACAAACTACATCAAAAGTTCATAGACACCCGTCACGGAAGAGAGACAGCCATTTGGCCAAGCAACTTGTTGAACATCTCCAGCGCGTTGAACTCTTCCACTTGCTTCTCCCCCACCCTTGTATACTTTTTCGACCGCCCGAAATCGATCAGCCGGAAACTCAGCTCAGGGTGAGCCTCTCGCTGCAATGGAAACTCGGTCGGTTTGCCCTTTTGGACGAGGAAGTTTCGCGGCGCGACCGACTCGTGGAGCCATCCAGCCTTCTGAAACCGGAGTAATAAGCTCACGCACTCTTCCTGATCTTCCGTTGAAAGTTTGTTGGGGTCAATAGGCTTTCCGCAATGTTCAAGGAGGAGAATTGGACTGAGGTATGACTTTCTTTGTCTCTCGTCATTGTCATCCTTCTGGGGCACATAATAGCCATAAAATTGCGGCACGATAGCGTGGACGGGTACCAGGGCGCGAAGCTGAGAAATGATAATATATCCATCATAATGATGAAAAAAGTGTTTGGGGAACCATTGGTAGTTCCTTGCCTCCCTTACGAGATGCTGATCATGCTCAATTGACAGCTTTGCGATAACGGTAAACATGGCCGTGAGTGGGGTAGGGTGTGTGTTGTCATGTTTGCAGCTTTTTTGACCCTCGGACGGGAACGGTGGGTTGATGCGAATGCCCGCGACATCAGAGTCCGGTGGTGAATCCTCGTATTGTGGGCCGACCAAATTTAGGACCATTTTGTTCTTGTCCCTTTGTTGCATGAACTTATCCCAAATACCGGCATTGCTAATCGCTTCCAAGACTCGTGATGGAGTCGTATTATTGGATGCAACGATGCAAATCACCTCCCGCTCGATGATTTCCCCGTCCATATCGACGTCGACCGGGTCACTGGCTGCCTCCAACTCTGCTTGTGTTGGCTCGCGTCCTGTAAAACCCTTTGGGCCCCATCCTGCCGCTCTCAGCAGCTTTTCCCACCGTCCTGTATCTTTCAACCTCTGAATCTCCTTGTCTGCGCTCTCCTTGAAACACTTTGGACACAGAGCCGGTTTCACGAAGAGATCCCGAGGTAGCTCCCATACGGCTTTATACACAATCGAGTGATTCCCGTCCCCAACTTTAGCAATAGGGGAGAGATACAGGTGGGCCTCCTTCGTTTCGGTCGGACGACGTACATAAGGAGGTAACGGGACCTCGATCACGGGCTCGCAATTCTTGATTTGTTCCACTGTTCGCATGTACCTAAAGACGACCAGCGTGCGAGCTTTGAATTCCTCTAGCTCGATTGCCTTTCTCTTCGCCGCATCGAGTTCCTTGCGTACAGATTCGTCGTGTTGAAGTTTGTATTCTCGCACGACGTCCGGTGGTGCGTCTGATGGTGAGTTGCGGAATGCTCGCTTGCGAGCGTCAAGTAAGTTGAACGGGTCATGGACGTGCAGTGTTTGGGGTAATAAACACGCTGGGATACACTCCTGGAGAAGAATTGACCACTGTGGTTTTTGAAAGGGAGCAATAGGCCACGGTTTAGGGTAGTGGCTGGGGTGGAAAGGTGATGTGACTGGTATCTCCAATGGGGGAGGAAGGAATGGATGGCGGACAATGTATTGCACGCCCTTCTCTTTCTCGCCTCCAGCTCCCCGACGGGATCCCGAATCGTCGTCTCCACAGAAGATCCGTATACGAAGGTCGGCACAGTTGATCAACACCTCGGTATTCGCGACCCCCTCGTCCGTTGGCTCACCCTCTGACTTTGCCCAGTTCATCTCCTCCTCCGCAACACCAAACTCCCCTAGCTCCTTCATTTCCTCCAACAACATACTCCCATTGGTGTACGACAGCGCCTGCACACACGTAGGTAACCTGTGGACGGCGTAGAAATCATAGAGCGTCGCGCCCCAGGGAAAACCGTCCGGCGAGACTTTGCACTTGCGCCCTTCGCGCGGGAGGATGGGCTTTCCATCCGGCGGGCGCGGCCATAGACAGAATATAGCACGTTTTCTGTCCGAGCCACATGATTCCGGGACGGTGTGAAGGATATCTTCATTCATGGGACGTCCCCAACCGGGACGACGAGGGCGCGGGCGCACGACGGATGGATCCAATGGAAATTTGATGATGAATGAATCGGCGGTACTGAAGCACAGTATTGACTGTAAGGGTCTTGGACTACACGATAAGCGGGTTGCACGTACACGTCTGACCTCCAGTCTGGCAGCGGGTTCACAGGTTCATCGAGATCCGCATCGGCGGATTCGGCTTTTCCCTTCCCCTTGTGATCTGCGTCTTTTGGGCGCACTTCCGCGTTGACAGTACTGTAGTTGAATGTGAATATAGATAATGCGTGATTGTGCGGGAATAAACACTTACGAATCCATGGTGCCATCGATGTCATTATTATCCACGACAGCGGTCTTTGCTTTGTCCTTCATCACTTCATCCTTTGTCTCGCCCTGGTCATCGGGAATGTCCTTTGTGTCTCTAGTCTGCGCCGTCGTGCCACCCGTGGGTCTAAATTCGCAAAAATCCGTCAGCGGTCTATCGGTGACCAATGACCCAACACCATCGCGAAATCAGACGCACACGTCTACATCCATCGTGTCTTGATCCTCGCCACCGTGTTCAATATCGCGGCGCGCGGGGGCATCCCCGTGGCACGTCTCTGAGGACGCCCGCTCGAGCGCCTGCTTGTACTGTGGCGTGTTCAAGAAACCGCGTTTCATGATCGTTCGATGTTGCGCTGCTAGACAGAAAACACAGAGGATGGCGAGGTTGGAGAGGTTGAAAGGAAGGAAGAAGACAATGGTTCGCTATACGCGTCCGCGTCCCTTTATATGCGGATAGTCGGTCACAAAACTGTCACGAACCTGCACCTGCACTATAAGTATTCCAATTCTATAGATTTGCTCGTGTGACAGGCAATGAGGATTTTGTGTCCTGTAATCAAGCCTTTACTCCAACGATATGCCATGTATACACCTGCCAGTCCATGGTGCACCGCTCAACACACGGCCAGTAACGTTCGGAAGGCAACGCACAAAAGTTGGACCCTCAAGTCATGAATGACTGCGTAGAGCTTTCCAGAATCCAGATGAAAGAATGCTATGTCGCCAAAATTGGGATAGGGTGCTCTCATAGCCTGAAAAGTACTTCTGAGACTGGCTTGGACATCGGACACCCATACGTACAGTCTCTGCCTGCCACTGCCATACCACGCTGCCCTTGGTGGCCAAGCAGAGTCTCGGCTAATCACCGCGTAGATTCGCTCAAGGCCTTAGAAACAAACACTCTGCAGATCCGAGGCTCGCTTCCGCATCTTTCGCATGCTCGCAGCGAGTCCGTTCTGAGCTGCAAAAAAGCTCTAACACAATCAAGCGCACAAAAAAAAACACCAAACAAACGAGTGCTGATATATATGCTCAAGCGACAGTTTTGCGATGATAGTAAACTTGGTCGTGGGTGAAGTAGCATGTATGCTATTATTTTTGCATCTTTTTTGACTTCTAGACGAGAACGGTGGATCGATGCGAATGACAGCAACTTGGGGGTCTTGTGTTTCCACCTCTTCGTCTGAGCACGCAAAATTGTGCATCACCTTGTTTGTATTCCTTTTCTCCACGAACTTTCCCTAAACTTGATTGTTTCTAGAAACCGTGTTGGAGTTGCATTCGGTGCAACAATGTAAATCATCTCCCGCTTGATGATTCTCCCGCCCTGTGAAGGTTTACCGAGTCACAGGCCTACTCGCGTTGGCTCGCTTCCTGTAAATTTGGGCCCCATCCTGCCGCTCTCAATAACATTTCCCATCGTCTCGTATCTTTCAGCCCCCGAATTTCCTTGTCTGTATGCACTCTCCTTGAAACACTCCGGACACAGAGTCAGTTTCACAAAGAGATCCCGAGAGAGCTCCCATTCGGTTTTATACACGATCGAGTGATTCCCGTCCCCAACTTTAGCAATGGGGGAGAGATACAGGTGGGCCTCCTTCGTTTCTGTCAGACGACGTGCATAAGGAGGTGATGGGACCTCGGTCACGCACTCCTAGCTCTTGATTTGCTCCCCTGTTCGTATGTGCCTCAAGGCAATCAGCATGCGAGCTTTGAATTCCTCCAACTCAGCTCCTTTTCCCTTCGTCGGGTCGAGTTCGTCGCGTACAGAACTAACATATCGATGTTTATATACCCGCACAACGTCTGGTTAAGTGCACGACGGAATTTTTGATCATGAGCGGCGAACAGGGTCGAACGACTCGTGGGCGTACTCCCCCGTGTCTGCGAACACCTCACCTCTTGGCTCACCCTACCAACTTTCTTCGCCACACTTCCTCGTCTAGCACCTGTCTCCCCCTAACGCCTCAACCTCCCCCATCAGCGCACTCCCAGTCGTATACCACACCACTTATGCACACCCAGGCACCATATCCACCGCGTAGACATCGTACAGCGTCGCGCCCAGGGAAAGTCATCCTGCGAGACCTTGCCCTTAAAGCCGCTCGGCTTCCTGTCCGACAACGCGCGGCCAAAAGCAGAATATGGCACGTTTTCAACCCGGGCCATGTGATGCAGGGACAGTATAAAGGCTGTCTTTGCTCATAGGGGTCCCCCAACCGAAGCGACGCAGGTGCCCGCATCAGGAATTTTTTTACGAGAACCTAATTGGGCTAATTTTCAACTAATTCTAGCTAATTTCACCACACAATTAGTCAAATTAGTTGAAACTTAGCTGAAATTAGCTGAAATTAGCCGAAACTAGTTTCAATAAGATTCTTGTAAAATTCCTGATGCTGGCGTGCACGATGGGCCGAATTCAACAAACAGCGCGTCTGTGAGTGTTTGTTGTCTCTGGGTTTTCAATTATGTGGTGCACCCGGTTCGGCTCGGTCTACGGTATTGTGCACTCGTGGCATCACCAATTAGATTTATTATCGTGTCTCTCTTTGAAGTGGTCTGTGACGGCTTTTGTGGGTGGTCGTCCTGCTTTGGTATCTTCGAGCTTGCATGCACACATGGTTGAAAAGGTCAAATTTTATTTTTGACATGGTAGGGCGGTATTGACAGACGGGTCGCCGGTCACGATGGCAGTGAGTGGGATGATTGGATGTCAAAGACGGAGACATATGCATGTGAACAGTGATGTGCCCGTCCAACACTACCGACGAAGAACAGAACAAGGTGATATATTCTTTTTGTGTGGGACCGAATGCTGGCGCTCTTGACCAACCAAAATTCCATGCGCGTTGACCTTGGGTGGTCTAACACGAATAAGCTGGATCGAAGGTCAACGCCCAAAACTAACATGAATAGGTGCCATGTTACAAGCCAGTCAACGGTCACTACAACTCTTGGGATATCATTGTATTGTACATACAAACACCCCAGTTTCTTGATACTCCATCAGAACCTGTGGCCGCGTTCAGCCTTTTTTAGCCAAAGGCAGATACCTCGTAGGAAGAAAGCTTACGGCAAGTTGATGAGGAAGGTTTGTTCGCCCGATGTAACGTTACCAACACCAAGGATCCAGGCGGTGACATCAGCAAAAACAGCATGGTATATGATTGGCAATTTCTTAACAATGAGCGTAGCCTCGCCCCTTGCGGCCTCGTATTTGAACGGGATGGTAACCCCATCGAGCGCGGAGCCCGAGGTTTTTCCAAGTCTGAGTCGGCCAAAGGGGCCCGACTTGACATAAAGTGTAGCCGAGATTGTAAAGGTGTCGGGGTCGATCAATCCGACCAACTGAAAGTGATGTTTGAAAAATGAAGCGTACTGTCCAGCAGGGGTCATGTGGATGGATATTGCTTACCTCAAAAATATCAAGGAAAGAGGTGGTGATCGCGTATTCACGAGAGATACCCTCGTAATATGTCACGATAGCAAGGTCGCCGCCGATGAATCCACCTTTGTCACCGCTGTTGATCGTCGCGTCCTTCACGTGTTTGACAAACACTGGCAGTGGTCAGTATGTCGTGCTCTGGACAACAGGATAGCACTTACATTTTTCTGCATCAGTGTCCAAGGTCAGAGGTGCGACTTGTTTCGAATGGTAAGCCTCCAAAGATTCGATGGACTAACGGTCACGAAACAAAGTCAAACAATGTCACTTGTAACTGATGTCAGGATGTTCACCTCCAGATGTCCACGAGTCAGGCCAGAGCCTTCCGTGGCCTCACTGGAATAAGGACAGTAAGAACGTGCCAAAACATGTAGTTTGTCACACTTACGACGGCGCAATGTCAACCGTGTCGTCCAATATTCCGGCATAAGGCACATCTGCTTCGTAAGTCGCAAATATATGCTGACTCCCTTCGTAGTCCCCGAGCTTGAGAGACACCTTTCCGGTAATAAATCCATTCCCAAGGTCGAATTTGATGTCCTTTCCTTGACTCGTCGAAATAGGGTAGGAATCCACAGTGGCCAGGACGACCGATGGGCCGCTGATGGACGAAAAGAGCTTGATCGCAACTCCAGAGAGTGTGCTGGTATTTTTATCGTACGTAGCAGAGATCTATGTCATTCGCACGATTTTAGTTAGAATGTCCTTCCCAGCACACACGGGAACAACTTCACCTCGAAAACTCTGAAGGTAGATTGAAATACGAACGTAGTTCCATCGGGACTTGCAGCGGTGACGACCACGACGGAGTCCGAAGCATCATTGGTAACTTTTGGCCATAAATGATCTGTGAGCCATTCCGCCACAACTGTGAAATAGTTAGCTCGTCAACAAGACATACAAGACGAGAGTGCTGAGGGATTCCACCTTTGCCTACTGAGTAATCCGCCATCGTTATTTACCTTGCTTTCTAGGAGAGAGGTGCGAGGTGGGGTGTGCGAGGAAGATGTTGAATGCCGATCATGCCACTGGGCGAAATTTATCCTCGCAGGCGTGGGTGGAGCGTGCCTCGTTTGATAAAGAAGAATTATTCTACCTGTCAAAGATGCGGCGTTCTATCCGCATATAGTTCTCTAGGATGCCTTGAGTTGGATGTGGGAGTGTTGTCACAGTATGCTTGGTCCGAATTGACTAGTCCGGAGACCAGACCCCATATGTTGATAACGGTCTCGATCGGCGACCTCATAGACGCACTGTTCTCCGAACTGCGAGTCAACTCATGGTCTAAATAGTGAATTCTATACGAGATCAGTAAACGATCACCATCCGTCAAGTCATCAGTACAATTTACGGTTCTACGTCGGTGGCAGTTGGACTTGATCTCCGTCATAACGGCACTGGGGCCTCACCCAGGGCAGGCTCAACTATCGTAAGAGGATCAGTGTGCCAAAACGGAGGTTATTCACATACTACTCTTCCATTTTGAAGTCAGGGTGGATGTTCAGTGAACTGAGGGGGGTTCCGTGCCTTGCGATCACGCTATTGATCGTGCCTTGTATAGGCTACGCGGCGTTGGGTACCCAAGGTGTTGTGCTGTTGCTGTTGAATTAGTTTACTTCCTACATCACTATAGTCGATGTTACGAGGATCATCGAGCAAAGTGGAACAACCAGCCAGATCGCGCTTCCAGGAGGAATGATGAAGGAAACATCCTCATAATATGTCACAACCGCAACAGAATACAGGTCTTGTATATTGACACCAAAGCTAAATAAATCTAATGATTTGGAGTTGCCTGTAATGTCGTTGACTTTAGCTGCTTACCATCAGTATCCCCTATATTGGTGCCAGATGCCTGCGAGACACTCGGTGATTATGGAAAATTACTGCGGTTTTTCATTTCAGAACGTCCAGGGCTTTACGGCGCAAGCCTGCCACCCGATTGGAAGGCTATATAAACATTGATGGTTGATCTCACCCCTCCCTCACATTATTACCTCCCCTCTGCCACCCCTCCTATTAATCATCCTGTTGCGCAATGGCGGAATACTCGTTCAACGAAGGTAACTAGAACATGCGAACCAATGTCCGACTACGTTCATCAATATTATTTGCAGCTGTGTCGAAGTGGATTGGCGAGAAGACCTGGCCACGGGCCACGGAACAAACCCGTTCTATCTTGGTTCTCACTGCGATCAATCCGGACGGGACTATATTCACAATTCATTCTGCCTTCAACTCATTCGAGGTGACAGTCTTGTTTGTCTGTAATGGTAACCGTACCAAGAGCTAGCTATTTCTGTAGATCGTGGCCACCTACCACAAAGCCCAGGATCTCCTCACTTCCGTCCATTTTTTTCTCGTTATTCATGGTTTTGCTCTCAAGACGCCTCTAGCTGTGGTAGACCAGTACCGCTTGACAACTGACAGCGGGCCGGACGTCACGTTCGATATTGGTAACGGTGCTGTCTTCGTCAAGGGAAAGGTGTCTTTCAAGTACGCCGACTACGATGGTCAACGAAATATATTTGCCTCATACAGTGTGAATTTATCCATTATCGGGGTTCTGGAAGACACTTTCAACATTAGCCCTACGTGAGTGCAACACTAATCTGTCAGACCGTTGCCTGCAGCTCCCTTTAGTCATGCTACGACGACCTCTGGCTTTACAACGGAAGAACTCAAGGTGAATACGTTCGTGCATACCCTGTTGAGGAAGTCACTGATATCTGATAGGCAACGCCCGCGTTCAATCCTTCGCAGCTGAAGGTGGAGCAAACGAAGGCTCTTGCGCCTTTACATTTCGCTGAAGATACTGTTCGAGTTTATGGTGATCTAAAGCTCCCTGAGCATGATCGCAAGTACCGTCTCATGATTTTATGTTATAGCTGATCAAATATTTTTAGTTCTCTTCAATTTCCTGCAGTATTCTGGATTTGACATTCCCTTGATCCGGCATTTCCCTGATTTCAAGCAATGTGAAGTATCCATCAAGTTTCTCTACATCTTCGAGGTATGCTTTTTGCATCATGCTACGTCCAGATATACCTTAAATCGGCTATCTTTTCAGGTCGCAGGCTCTGTTAACAGCGAACTTTCAACTGCAGCTTCGTTGTACATCCAGTTGCCCATTGCGAGTCAAATTTATATTGCAACTATTCGGGGCTCTCTGAACGGAACTGGGATTGCAGTCGATATCAACGTTCCCGTTGCGCGCGGCAACGCAATATTCACCACATCAAAGAATTCCGATGGAACACATGACCTCTTTGTCGACCTTGACGTCTCAGCCATTCTAATCGGTCCTATCAGGACCGCAGGAAAATTTCGTCTAGCCGTCCTCCCGTAAGCTCCACTCGCGAAGCGTGCATAAAGTGACTAATTGTTATGGTACAAGTTTCTGAGGGTAGTTGATTTTTTTCGGCCCAGGAAGGATGCTGCACGGATAGGTTGAATAGTTAGGGAAATCTGTCGATTATGTTATGCCTCGTTGTCCTCCAGTTTTCAGTGGCCTCATGAAATAAGTCTCAAACGCATCCTAGTAAGACCCTGCCTCGACTTAAGTACACCTGCGAACCAGGCTTGCTGATTCGTGATTCCACCATACCTAATGTCTTCCCTCATGCCGATACTTCGGGGTTGCGCGGTTAAGTCCCAGCAGCACCCGGGATACGGAACGAACCACCAGCTTTCCCACGATACTACGTTCCAACCCACGGGCTCGCTTACATAACTACAAGTGAAGATCCTTACCCCCCGAGTTGGCCAGGGCGTCTAACCTGCCGGCAGGAACGGCTGCGACCGGGTGGGGCCTTAAGCCTGCCTCCGGGACATTCGCAGGGCGGGGATGCGAAGAGGGCCAGGATCCCCTTCCTTGCTCTACTTAGATGGTGTTGTCCTTACATAGGGAGAATACCAATGGGACATAAATGGATTCAAAAAAAAAAAACATGTGCAGAATTACTTGAAGGCATGCCAAAGCAACCCAAATTAAGCCTAGCTCAAATGAGATGATGTTTTTAGGGGTATTTGTGTGATCATCAAGGCTGAGGCCTCCTGCCTCTCTTCTCTTTCGCTTCCCATACGCCATCGCTTTCCGCGGCGTGAGTTTTGAGGCACACTAGGGTGGGGAACGCGTGTGGCAGTCGGGCCTTTGTGCCGCCCTGAAACAGGGCCGGGGGGACGTAGAGTTGTTTCATCTGGAAGTTCGATTTTTTGGGGGTCCCCGGTAGTTTCCTAATGCTCGAAAACACAGGGTAGTGTGTAATGGTCAGGTTCCGCTGTCACATTAATTTCCAATGGTGTCTAAGTGAACTCAAAGTTGGGGCCTCGCAAACATCAAGATCCGCCAGCTGCTCGGAACCTTTCTAGCATGCTGGGTATGTGTTGTCTTCTATTCAGGGGCTAGGCAGATCTCACAACCGAATAATGTTGATACGTTCGGTCCGAATAAGAACGGTGTTATTTGTGGGTACTTTGCCGTTACTACCCCCTAGGTAGATCAGCAATCGAAAAACACATGGTGTGGAACGTGCCTTTAAACCAACTCGTGGGATACGGAACATTTTTGTCTCCGCCATAGAGCCTGAGTCATTGAAAGAACTGACAAACTTAGTACGCGCAATCGGAGGTGCAACTGACGTCAAAAAGCACACGATGCATGAAGTCAATACTCAGTACCCAAGCGAAGTGCGGTCGATGGCGCCATTCCGAATAACAGATACGCCCTTCCTCTAGTTGGCCTGTGATTTGGAGAACCCAACCTGATCTTCTCAATTAGCAGGTCTCCGTTGAGGAGCTTCACTATCCGAAATGAGTGATGCTTTAACTGGTGGGTGAGATACGTGGCCACATTATCGAGTGCAACTCCACATCACCGTGTGATCTCGACCAACCCTCATCGGTTATAGTCATTATTCCATTTCCGAGCTTGATCCCACTTGACATGTCCAGCGGCCACGGTAAATCATGATTCTCTGACTGCTATTGCGGCCCTCATGTGATTGTACGCGGACAAACGTTCGTTAGAAGACCTACGGAATTTGGATATGTAGAACCGCGCCGATGGAAAGCGATCAGAGCGCGTGTACGACGGCGTAGAAGCAAACATTCACACAATGTATTCCCCGCTGATCGTTGTTCGCCATCGTAAAACAAACTGCGAACACCGTGCCGGATCTCGTTACATTTCGGTGGGTCAGGGGTTGAAAGCACGACGATTCGCAATATGTCGCCATAGATTTTCAATTAGTTGAACGGCGATCTGAGCAGCCGTGGCCAAGCGATGTTGGCCCACAACGGAACCTGTTCTGGTCAGGTTATCTTGATGTACCTGGGTGAAAACGTTCGTCAGAATTCCTGTGGCAGGATTTGGGATTATTAGAACAGGCACACTGCGAATGACAGTTGTCGGACGATGACGAAGAGGCACTGCATCAAGAATTTTACAAGAATCTATTTTAGCTAATTTCAACTAATTTCAGCTACTTTTGACTAATTTTGACTAATTTCACTCAAAATTAGCTGCAATTAGCTAATATTAGTCAATATTAGTTGAAATTAGTTGAAATTAGATTTTTGTAAAATTCCTGATGTGCATGCATGGTGATCCTGACACAAGGCACCTTCCGGTTGTTCCTGTATGAACGGTGCCACCAGGCTGGGTCTCGTTGGGTACAGATATATTGTATTCGTGCATACATGGGAACAAAGATACTTGTCATTACTCCGTTGTGTTTCGCACGTCCATGATAACAGGCGGCGTTGGCTGGACTTTCACCGCGTTATAACCTGTCGTAAAATACTGGAGTTCCGCAGGGATGGTCAATGAACTCGCCGCTTCATTGCAATTGGCTAACCTCTTATGTTGGGAGGGCCATCAGTGGTAGGGCCTTTCTACTCATTGGCAACATTCATTCTCCCTGTCACCGAGTGCGGGCTCGCAAAGTATCTGAAAAAATATTCAACGCCCGATTCAGACTTGTTAGTCGTGCCGGAAAGTAACGACAATGAACGAATCTACCGCGTAACCTTGAGAAGAAATTTGGAATCGACTCAGGGCTACATACAGCACAACAGCGGCGATGTTGAGAAGCATACCCTTGACTGGGCTATGCGTGGTATATTATGATCTAGACTCCCAGGAAATAGAAAGGCTCAATTGTCCTCCTGCGGCGGCGGCGTATTCTAGACCACTGCTGCAAATATTTCTTTACATCATTATCGATAATCGGTTTATGTGGAGCGCCGCTATTCCACTGCATGACGGATGAAACGTTTGCATGAGCAAGATAGCGTCAGCGAATATATGAAAAGGGGCAACGACCCGAAGCCTCGAAAACCACGTCTCCGTGACCTACTAGTACAGATGTGACTTTTGACATGGCGTGTTCATGCCCGATGGTTAAAATATTTGGGGTGTAGTACTCTAACTGCCATTGCAATTGTACCAAATAAACGTTCTTCAGACACCCAACCGAACTTGGGGATCTCGGACCGTATCAATAGTTCGGCGCAGAGTTCACTCCAAATACGTACACGGCGAGTGAAGAAGCCATAATCGACACCATCCGACTAGTCTGGCCAGGGCAATTATTGGTGATGAATCCGTTTTCAAAGTTCACCGCTCCCAGGTTTGAAATAGAATTATGCATTCACAGGCCACTCGGAAGCTTAGCTCGATGCGGATAAAACGCGTTTAGGACTCCAGATAATCATCGGGATTTAACAAACGGACATACCATTTGTGTCAATCCAGAAGCTTTCAGAAAGGTATAAATTCTACTGACTTGCATGGTTGCCTCCCCAGTGTTCCATTGGAATCCCTACAGCTCCACTGCAATCTCTACAACCATCTCTCCAATAACTAAACTAAACCGAAAACAATGGCTGATTACTCTGTCGGAAAAGGTGGAACCCTTTGGCATTTCTGCTAGTCTCTGTTCCCCTGCTGACGAAATTTCTACCCTGCAGTCGCAGGGGAATGGATCAGAGACCATAGCTGGCCACCAAATGCTGCTAAATCAAGCTCCATTGTGGTTGTCTCTGCCGCTAACGAGGACGGCAAGAAATTCGCATTCGAGTCTGCCTTCAGTCTCTTCAAGGTGATGCTACATCTCCTTTCTGTGACGTTGACATGTCAGGTACTAAGGCTGTATAGGTCTCTGCGGCGTACGACAAAAATGACAACACGCTCTCTGATGTTCATGTCACGCTCTTCGCATCCGTCGGTGGCGAATCGACGGTTGTAGTTACGAAGGCTTCTTACCGTGTTTCAACCGGTGACGGAGAATGGCTCGAATTCGTACTCGGCGACGACTACATCAAGGGAAAGGTATCCTTCAAGTACAAGGAACACAGCGGATGTCGGCATATATTTGCGACCTACGAAGCAGACTTGCCTTGGGTCGGAGTTCTGGACGACAGTGTCGACATTGCGCCAACGTGAGTGGGACCGCTACGCATTATATAAATGCTTACCAGTGTCATAGTGAAGCTACCGCGAATCATGGCTTGACAGTAGGACATCTGAAGGTGAATACGGCATAATATCGGTTTCAGCAACATCATTTGATGCGATCTGCCCGCTTTAGGGGGTCCAACCTTTGAAAGCCTATCAGGCCCAAAAAATCTCAGCTCGAACTGTGGATAACGCTGGACAAGAGCGTGGGTGCTATCCTTGTGTCCCTTCTGCGCATTTGACATTGGATCTCTCTAGTGTTCGTCAAATACGTGAAGGACTTCAACGTCACCGGACTGGACCGTCCTCAGTTGGCCGTCGTGACATATTACACAGGTCAATCCCGCGCATATGAGATCACCATCCCATTCCTTGGTATATTTGAGGCGAGTGTATTATGGTACAGTTGACCATGTGCATCATTTGAACGAGTGCTGCAGCTGGTTGCGTCAATTGATCCGTCGACCCTTTCTATCTCAGCCACGCTGTATGTTATCGTGCCTCTCTATGGTCGCGTCAAGCTTGTCGACATTTCTGGTTCCTTGATCACCGGAGTCACGGCCGGCTTCGATGTCTTTGTTGCCAAAGGACATGCTACATTCAGCGCGAGGAAACTGGAAAATGGCTACCATAGCCTTTATGTTGATGCCGAGGCCGAGATCCTTTTGGTTGGTAAGGTTTCCACTGGCGGACCCGTGTTGCTCATCGAATTGCCGTAAGTCCGTTCTAAACATGCCGTATTCGAAATGCTGAAATAGATCTACAGGTTCTGAGGCATTGAATGACCCTAGCGGGGCTGTTTGTGTACAATATGACAAGAATGTAACGGTGCGCAGTCGTTGCAAACGAATAGCGAATTTTGGGTGTTCGTACCGAGTCCGTCAGTAAATGTGGATCCGATCTGCCTTGTGAGATAGGGGCCAAATCTGAATAAAGCATTTGTGGGAAGTTGATCATCAATCGAGCATATGCACGTGCTCGGCTCATCCTTCGTGGGTCGTCAACGTTGAAACGGGCGAAACGGGCGAACGGTTGTTTTTTGCCGATCTGATGTAATCTGGCACGATATAGCACATTGCCTCCCTACAACACTGTCCCAAGATTCTTCAATTTGTTGTCACAAAGGTGTTAGCACACACTGCTACCATCCCAAATGTCTAACACATATACTGTCCAAATGGTCAGTACTTATGTCTTTAGCAGTAGTGATGGGTAGGGCCTGGCCTGGCCTAGAAGGGCTCAGGGCCCTGAGGGCAATGCTGCCTTGCCCTCACCTCACCTCACATTGTTGAATGCCATGCAGTGACTCCTGGCTAGAAAACATAATCAGTACCCTGTGGGCAAGTCTTTTTCATCTGCAAAGGACATTGACATGGCACAATAGAATAGCTTGTCCCCAAAGATGCCCAAAGTTTTTCAGGTTCTCAAAAATTTATTTCACAATGCACGTTTGAGAATGAATGGTATATTTGCAACTACCAATGAATGAAGGTTACACTACTACTGTAACTAGCTTTTATCAGTTCTAATTAAAAGCTGAATGTACCACGTCTCGGCAACATGACCTTATCCTTTCGAGGCGAGCATCCAACCTCAAGTGGCTGTGCGCCTCACCTTGAACCTCACCTCGCGGCAGCACCATCTACAAGAAATGCATCTGCGGAGCTAATGTAAAAAGAAAAAAAAAAGAGGAATGGGGAGGTGTGGTACGTTGAGCAAAGAGTCTCTGAACTACACGATCCAGTTGGGGTTGCAACGTACACGCGTCTGCATTGGTGGACGTGTCCGTAAAGGTCGTCGAGGCATGCACCGACGGCCTCGGCTTCGTTTTTTCCCTTTTCTTTTCCCATGTGACCCGCGTCGGCAGTACGGATTGCTTGAGTGTGTGGAGGCTATACAACGCGTGATCCGTACACGGAGAATGAACAACGCACGGAATCCACGGTTTTGTTATCACCCACCGTCCACGACGACCCGTCTTTACCCAAGTCCTTCATCACTTTCAAATCCTTGCCATGCGCACCGGCATGCGGTGTCACCTTGTCGATCTGAAATCCATCCGCGATCAAATCGGTCATCAGACATACGCAATCGCTCTTGATCCTTGCCTACCGTGTTCTAACAATTTGCGACGTGCAGGTGCGTCCCCCTGGCACGTCTGCGAGGACGCCCGCTCGTACCGCGGTATGTTCCAGAAGCCGCGCTTCAGTGGTCGTTCAACGTTGCATACTTCCAGATAGAAGAATCCAGAGAATGCTGCAGGGAAGGAAAAGGCGAAAATAAAATTAAAAAAAAAAAAGGACTGTGAACAGTTATTTATTCACGCCCTATAGAAGGCCGAGACAATCAACGATCACAATCGACAGTCGTGATAAGTAAGATGGCGTCCACATTCGATGTGACACGGATCAGTTGTGCAGCACACCCAAAGTCAAAGCAAGACAGAAATCAAAGCGCGACACCAAGACGTATGCAATGCATGCATTATTCGACGTGGTGCACGATATAACGAGCTGGTGATATTCGAACGCACACGGCAAGTCTGAAGAAAGAGCGACGCCATATAAACAGGCAAGGGGGGACCAAAATAACCGGGAATAAGAATTACATCCAGATTCAATAGCGTAGTGCTACATCGCAATAGAGTAGTGCTGTCCAACCAAGGGCTCATCTCGATGACGCAAAGGAGTGGGGGGAGAGGGGGGTAAACCTGTCAACGACTCACGACGATTCGCCGGGGCTCGCCTTGGACCCTTTCCAGTACTTGCCAACCTTGGTCGCTGCATATCGCGCGCTCTTTGCCAGCCCTGCGCTCACAAGACCCTTGACCGATTGCACCGTCGCCGGGTACCTCACTATCCCAGCCATCTCTAACACACCCACATCAGCACGCCACACACGAATGTTCAAATGCACCCACCTGAATGCAACATCGCCGGCAACGACGCATCCCCAGCCACACGCAACCAATACGCAGACTCATCCGACTCCCGTGGCGGACCTCGCGCCCGCGCCCACCTATGCACCCGCATCAACAGCCCCTCAGGGAGCTTCTTCAAATGCGCCGCACGCGCGTGAGCACTCGTATCCTGCTCGACCACCGTCGCATCCACACCCCACCGCACCCCCGGCAACCCCTGGGCCAGCCGCCAATACAACTCCCGGAACTGCGCTTCCTGTCTCTCCACGATGTTCGCCACCTTGCCACGGTTCTCCGCCGGGAACACCATCCGTGGATCCCCCAAGTAACTCACGCGCGCAATCGCCATGAACAACTCGCGCTGCGAGAACTGCGCGGGGAGCGTCAGGAGCGCTGTGCGCAGCGCAGAGGCCAGGTTGACCTGCTGCGTCAACCTCACGCGCGCATCGTCGCGGATAATCCGAATCGGCTTGTGCATGCGCCCAGCCAGATAGAGCGTCCGCCAGTTCAGCAGATCGGCACACAGCGTATCGACCGTCGTCACGCCGTACTTGATCATCTAGCCGCACACCAGTCAACACGGGATGTGGTGTGACAAGGGTTAAACCGGCGCAACTTACCACGCCATGCATGGGCACGTACGTGTTAAACCACAGTCCAGGACCGAACGCCTGCACGCTCGATACGAAGCTCGATCCAAGTACGCGTGCGTGTAGCGGATAATGTCCCGGAAACTGGTGCATATTGATAGAATGCCAGTGATCGGGGTGGGTGACCGCAAACACGAAATCGAGCATGGGACGATTGCTGTGTGCGGTCTGGGGTTTGTCGTAGCCCGCTTGCTCGAATACCCCCGAGCCGTAGGCGAATGCGTAGCGGATGGGTGCGTTAAATGCGTTGACGATGTCTTCGAGCAGTGCTCGGGTCGAGTTCGGGACAGGCAGAAGTTGGTTGCGTCCAAATGAGGGCGGTAGGTCGGGTAGAACCTGACGCTTGCTTCTGGGTACAGGACGTGGACGTGGATAGAGATGAGGCAGACGAGGTCTGACACCGTCCATGTTGGGCGGTGGGGGTGGCACATTTGGCGTGTGAGCGACCGAGTCGGTCGTAAGTGAGCGTATGAGAGATGGAAGGCGGCGGGAAGACAAACGGGTTGTCGAAAACATCGCGCCGAACGACGAGCGAATGTGTCTCGGCGATGTCAGCGGCGATGAGGTCGACGTTTTGGACAGCATTGGGACTACGACGAGTACAAGTGCTTATGTATACCACGTGACCAATCAGACCATTATGACACATTGACACGTACACTTGAGAGACCCGTCCAGCGGGGATACCACACAAAGAAAGAAAAAGAAAGAAAGAAAAGCAAAAGCATACATGGTAAAGATATCTGCATGGATATAGAAATGGGATATGTTCTCCACCGACCAGAAATCAGAAAAATATACCCAAACACGCAAACGATCCGAATCGCGTCTTAAAGAGACAGGACAGACAGCCAACGCCGGTTAGATCGAGCACACAAAAAAAAAGAAGGGAAAAAGAAAGGGAAAAAAAATCCGTACACTCTTGTCATCTCTTGGTCGCATCCGCCCAAGGGCTCTTGGGCTTCGCTGCATCAGCCGCTAGCTTCTGCGCACGGAGCATCGCGCTCTTGTTCGCCCGTGGCACAATCGTAGGTGCTTGCAAACTGCTCGGACGACGGGCTTTTCGCGTCGGTGACGTGACACCGTTCGGTGCCTCATCGCTGTCATTCGACGTTGTGCTTGCCGTGCTGAGCGGACCTGTGCCTGTACCACTGCTTGAAGTCTGTGACGAATAGCTCGTCGTCTTTTGAAGTATCGGCGCGCCAACGTTGGAGGTGCGGGAGACCGCGCGTGGCGGAATGGCAGACCTGGGACGTCCCCACATCGCGTCGTCTTGATCGCGATACGCGCTCATCGCAGAAGAACTACGGGAGTGCATCCCCGACCCAGGCAACTTGGGCTCTGTAGGCAGACGGACTACACCGAATATAATGAATTATGTTATCCCAACATTACGCAGAGACGCTTACACATGAAACTGCTTGGAGGAGGACCGCCTTCCTTCCTCAGGACGGCACTTTTGTTGAGGCGAGGAGCGATGCTCGGCGGCTTCGTGCTCGCAACTGAAAAACTTTCACGGCGTTTATGCCCAGGCACACCCTCAAATGTATTCTTCTTCCTCACCACCGCCTCGGTCTCCGTATCCTCCCCATCTGCCTCGTTCGCACTTGCCGTTGTACCTTTTTGAGGGGTGGCCGGACTACAAGGCTTCGCGGTGCCGTTGACAGGCCCCTTGGACAGCGGCCCCGAAATCGACATGCGTTTCTTCCCAGGCGGCGTCGCTGGCTGCTCTAATCCTAATCGCAACGCGGCCGCCTTTGTCAACCTCGGCGCAATCGCCGGCGGCGCTGTCGATGCCACCGGAATCGTTTCTGTACGTTTATGCCCCGGAACACCCGCAAACGTCTTCCTTGCACGCTCCTTCTCCCTCTCTTTCTCTGCGTTCTCCTTGTCCTTGCGAGGCAGTGGGATGCGTCCCGTACTCGCCAGCGACATGCGTGTCTTGGCCTCTGAGCGCGGTGTACCATCGGTGTTGAGTCCCTGTCGAAGGAGCGCCGCCTTGGTCAGACGCGGCGCGATATCCGGGGTGAGGTGCGTCTTGGGCAGCGGACGCGCGCGAAACTGAGCCTTGTCCGAAGACGACGTAGACGTCGCGAGGCTCCGCGGCGTACTCGAGAACCCGGACCCGCGCGCGTCCGAGGAGCCAGGTGATGGCGGGAGCACGTGGGCGGACCCGACGGGCACCTCGAGGCCAAATTGGAGGGCCTCGAGCACGGCAGAATTTACGGAGCGGATAGAGCCACGATCAAAATCGCCGTCGCCTGCGACGGGTGGGAGGTCGGAGACGGGGAAGGGAGGGCTAGAGACGAAGAGGGCAGAGATGAGCATTTCGGCTTGTGCGTCGCTTTTGGCTCCAATGACAGCGCCCTTGAAGGAGGGAAGGAGGGACAAGAGGACGGGGACAGCTCGTCTGCGCTCAAGAACATATACCCAGACGGGACCGCTGATAAGGATGTTTGAGTAATAGGCCCAACGTGGTGAGCGAATAAGCGGGGAAGATGCGGAGACTCACTCGGCGAGGAACCGCGCATTGTCACCAAATAACTCGAAAAACGTCTCCGGATCTGATTCGGTGTCGAACTCCATCTGGCGTTCCTTGACTATCTGTGGTCAGAGCGTGGTAAGCGACCATAGCCATCACATCGATGGTGGCGGATTCGTCAGGCGAACGGAACGGAGGCTACACGTGTACGCCCCAGGTGTATACAACCCCTGAATAACGCTGAGATGAGACACCCACCTCAAAGTTGGCTTGGATAATACGAGGCTCTATTTCGAGGCGTTGTTCCAGTGCGTGGGTCTTGATGATGGCTACCGTACGGGTCGGCGCAGAGAGAGAAGATGATCCGTTGAGGTGACCCGAGTCCTGTTGGAGAAGCACGAGAGGGGTATGACCGTAGTCATCGTGAAAGTCGGAATGATTTACAAGAGCTGGGGGGGACATGCGGTAGGATCTCGTCGGCGCCAGATGGGATGCCAACGAGGGGTGAAATATACACAGTCAAGGGTAGCTAGTGAGAGAAGGAGAGAAAGAGAAAGAGTATAGAGCCACTTGGACACTCGAAGAGCAAGTCAGTCGAACCAACAACAAGATTTTGTGAGAATAGAGAATAGTTTGAATGCGAATTTGACCCTGCGACATATCGACTATTGTATCCGTAACTACCAGACCTCGGACACTCGATACACACTGAAACTCGTAACAGATTCTTCGGTGCCGACATTAAAGGACATGCCAATCCATTTCAGCAAACTTAAACTCAGGAACAACGGACATTGGGCGACGATAAACAGTGTATTGGCAGTCAGGACATGTGGTACATGTACAATCCAACGATAGAACCCACTCATCAGACATCTCCAAGCAGACTCTTCCTGATCATCCCGTCAGCCCATGACCGAGCGAGAGTAAAATAACACTTACAGAAAATGGGGCGCTTCGCTGAGCACTGTAAATCCCCCAGTCATCTCCCTTGCCCACACGTCCCTCAGGAACCAGCCAACATGCCCAACAGCACATCCAATCAAATCACCCGCCGCAGCTTTCCACGTTCCGCTGATGACCCAGGAGAGTGCGACGAGTGCGAGTGGGAGATATGGCGCTGATATCGTAAAGATGCCAAAGAGCGCAATGGGCGTAGAGGGGTGTCGTCGGGACCATATATAGATCGGAACAAACGCCAGAGAGGACGATAAGAATGGAAGATTGACAAGCGGTGAGAGTCCCTAGTGAATTTGGTGAGAGAGAGCGTCTGGAAGGATAGATGGCGTACAAGAAGCATCAGTGAGGACAGCAGGAGCAACCAAAGGTAATCTGCTTTTTTATTCGCAAACGACGACTCTTCTAGCATTCGGCTGTACCGCATACTGAGCCACGTCATCCGTCAAATTGATATCATGTCCGACTAAAAGAACACTCACAAAAAGAAAAGGTGGAATACGAAATCAAGCGAGAGTGGGCCGAAATAGAAGAAGGTGGTAAGCATCCGCCACGGCTTGCATACCCGTCTATATGAGCTTGATTCCACGACAGAGATATACCAGACTGACCTGTGCGTTGGTGAAGGCAGACTTGAAAGAAAAGTAGAGCTGCAATGGAGTAACGACCTGGCATTGCTGCACGACCATGAGTGTGATTAGTTCCTTGTGCCAGGCTGAGGGCAGCTCAGACATACGACAGCCAGACTGGTTACCACGGAAAGTGCCAACCATGCACGAGTTATTGGCGGAATCTGCATGACCCACGCATCCATGGAGTCTTTTGAGCTGGTAAGTGTGAAGAATGAGTTGCTGAGTCAGCCATCTTATGTGTAAGTGGTAAGTAAGTCATGCATGTGTAGTCAAGTAATCTATTACAGGGCATAATACTCGCTGCTGCAATTACAAAAACACTGAGGAGAGGTTTGATTTCTTTTGTAATATCGATTCCGGATCTACCACACATTTCTCTCAACCAATGACAATCCCTCGTCGTTTGATGCCCCTGAGAGGACATCTGGCATCGTTTGTGAATCCACAGGTGTTCGATGACCATGGGTTGGGGGGCAGGAAAAGTTTGCACGTGACTTGCCAGCTAGGGTCTCCGGATCGTCGGCATAGGGCAGGGTTGTGGTATGTCACAAACATATGCTTGTTCCTGCCATTGTACTCGAAAATTCCATTGATAGGGCATTGTCTGGGTTGGGTTGTCAACCGTTGAACGCAACGTGGTCTATGACTGAAAGAGCACAAGGAGTCGGGACTTCAACCTACAGTCAAAATGATCCACAAGAAGTCACTGGTCACTCTCGGGTAGGGGCACGACCTCAACTGTCAACGAAAAGCGAGCTGACTTAGTACTTGTACTACGTTCTTGAGACTCATGGGTGGGAGTGATGAACACGAGACATGAGGCCACCAGTGCTAGGCTCCTAAATGCGGATACGTCACTCCCCAACACATGTACACTTGCCAGGAAATGCTAACCTTCTATAGAAGAGGCGAGCCTCGGTTCTGTTCGCAAGACAAATGTGGATATACGGCCAGCACGCGCACTAAAACTGACACCTGGTAGCGAAAGCATGCCAGACACCTCAAGTGGAGTTTAACAGTCTATCGCTTTTTGGACTGCTACCCCATGCACCGCTGTCTACTTATCTCTGAAGTTCTTGACCCCATCTTCGAGTTTGCCGCACTCCGAGGTGATTCCCCACACAGGGTACCTCACGTGGGCAGGAGGACCCTTGCAGCCCTGGCCAGGACTTGTCGTTTATTCAGCCCGCCCGCTTTAGATATTCTCTGGCGCGATCTTTGTGCTTTTCGTCCCATACTCAATCTCATCCCAACCGTTTGTCGTCCTTTATGATCTCTGCTGGTCTAGAGCTGCACTAATATACTGAGCATATAGACCACTACCTTTGCGGATGACGCACAATGGTCAACATTTACCGCGTATGCGAAACGTGTCAAGGCTCTTCACATACCACATCCCCCTATGATCAATCAAGATTCTATGTTGCACCTTCAACGTTGTCCTGACGCTTATTTTCCCCTCCTTCCCAACCTTGCGGAACTAGAGTGGGGAGAACTTTCGGTTTCGGCTGGTATCGGCAATTCCAATATCTCTCTACTGAGATTTTTTGCGGGTCCAACTCTCACCACGCTCACACTCTCCCTCGCACGCCTGCCAGCCAATTTCTTGACAGAGATTGCTTCGGCGGATTTACCACGACTCTGTCCAAACGTGATATCCCTCTCTGTTATCCTCCATTCTATGCCGGACTATAAACTCGACCAAGCGTTGGGCGAGATGATAGTGGCGTGGCCAAAGCTGCAATATCTGAAAACATGCTCTTTGAAACAGCCGCTAATAGACAAGCTCTTCTCCCGCCGGACAATTGAAATGCTCGGTATCAATTACTACAGATCCTCACCCAGATTCAATGGCAGGATCCCAGATATGATCCATGACCTCTCTGTCTGTGTCGACAGCCCATCGATGTATACATATTATTTCAACGATTTGCACGCGAGTCCTACCATGTTCCGTCTCTTCATCGATATGAACGAAAGACCCGAAGAAGAACACGAAACTGAGCACATGTTTAACTTGCTTCCTCACCGTCTCGATACGTCCCGTTTGCGGTCATTCACCATCCAGCCGAAACTGATCGTCGCGGACATACCCTGGTGGTATACATTGAAGCTTCGAGGGCCGATGATATCGGCGCTCGTCGCGTTCACAGCGTTGCGCGAACTTGACCTGGACATGCTCTGTACTGCACAAGTGTGCGATGCAGACTATGCACGTATAGCAATGGGATTGAGACAGCTGCGGACGCTCAAACTAGGCAGCGCCAACCCGTTGAGGACACAACCACGACCCGCGGCGAGCGTTGGCGCGGTGGTGGCAGTGTTGGCGCATTGTAGACATCTCGAGACGTTTCACATCATGTTTGACGGCTCGATTTTGCCTCCCGAACCCAACGACGATAGGGACGCGGCACTGCCGAAAGGGGTGGCCTATCAGGGATGGGGTGTCTGTAACCGACGGATCACCAAGCTGTGCGTTGGCCTTTCACCGATCGAGGATGCTACCGTCAATTCTATAAATTCTATTGCGCGCTGTCTGAAATCAGTCATGCCTTGCTTGATGCAGATAGAACACAGAGACCAGAACATGGAATGGAGATCGGTGCAGAACATGCTACACGCTGAACCAGACACGTAGTCTCCGAGGGATGTGACTGCCGTTTTGCAAAAGGGGGAGCTGTTAAATGAGTTTCATAACATAACACTGTAGTAAGTACTGTATATTCGATCCTGGTGCTACTCCGTGAGAATACGGAAAATAATGTAGCATCAACTCGTTTCGATCGAGTGACCTCAGAGTTATGAGCTCTGCGCCATGATGCTGAAATAAAGCGCGCCCCACCCCACAGTGGGCTGACAAGTAACGCTGTCTGAAAACTGAATCGTCTTTACGATTTCCGGGCATTACATCGAGTGAACAAGTCTATTATTGCATTGCGTAACACATATGAACGTACACCATGTGGGCCCCGTGTAAAAGAAAAAAAAAGGACACTAGTCGGTATCTATCCATTCATCCATGTCTTCCTCCGACTCCTGCAGATCCCCAAAATCGAGAACGTCCTCGTCGTCACTCCCCTCAAACAACGCAAACGTCGCGAGGTTTCGCCTCAGCCATTCCTTGTCCTTGCCGCTCAACCCACACGATTCCTCCACGTACAGCGAGTGCAGCGGTACCCCCGCACTTTTCCGTCTTCCGACGACTTCACGGAGAGCGTCTCCAGACGTGCCAGAGACGTACAACGTCGTCAGTCGAGGAAGCCGAATATCACCACGTCCGGTCGACGCACAACGTGCACCGAGAAGGTCGAGGAAGTCGTCGTGAAGATACGAGAGTGAGATGTTGAGCGATGTCAGGTTCTGCAGTTTGCTGTACAACACGTCGATCGATTCGGGAGGGCACGGAAGGCCTGAGAGTTTGAGACTGTCGAGGCCGCTCAGTAAACTACGCTGTTCTTCTTGAGCGGACGGCGGGGACAAGGAAGTAGCCGGTCCGGCAAGCACGTCGACGAGTTCAGCGTAGTCGCCCATGTCAAAGTCCAACGCCAAATTTTTGATGGCAGGAAGGACAAACTTGCGAACGAGCCCGATAGCGCGTGGCTGTGAGTGGAATGCGAGGATAAAATCGGTCACTTTTGGAAGGAGAATGGGAGCGTTGAGTTCTCCTGGACCACCGGGAGTGGGCTCAATGAACCACTCCGGAGGGTCCCCGGAGGGACCCGACGAACATAAGCTGAGTTTCTCAAGGGAGGTGGCACCACGCAGGATGATAGAAAGCTGACGCCACGATGGACGGATGTCTTCTGTATGATAAGCGAGCTCAAGATCTTCGAGACGAGGGGCAGAAGCAATCCATTGCTGATCCCAGTCTACGTGGACTCCCCAAAGGACTACACTGGTGAGATAAGGGGCAAAACCGCCAAAAAGGGTGAAATGCGTCGACATTTTGGGATACCCAAAGGTGTCAAGTTCCTCTGTCTCTTCGTGGTGGTACAACTGAAGCGTCGTTAGTTGAGGTGCCGCAGTAACGATAGGATCAGAAACCGCGTTGAGAAACACAAACATTTGGTGATACTCTGAAACAGAGATTTCAATGGTGCGCCAGCGGTGGACATGGGGAATGAGCAGATTATATAGGAAGATGAGATCCGCTTCAGAAGGTCCATCGGCTTCGGAGTCATCGTCTTGAGGTTCACAATTGATATAGATGTCTATGGGGAGGCTCTTACTCCGTTTCAATAGTGCCGATACATGCTGGTACGGTGGAGAAGCTTTCGCAGAGACGACAATGGTCGTCCAGAGAGAAGGGGTGGAGAGTGCCACATGGCGCCAGTGGCGACAGACGTGGGAAACGATGATCTGGAACGGCGGCCATGGGGGGGACAGGTCAGAGGAGGAATCGGTGTACTCGTCGTCGTCAGTCTCTTCGTCGTCCTCTTCTGAATTGTCATCCTCACCCGTCCCATCATCAATGTCACCGTCATGGGAACCTTTGTCATCGATTTCCGTTGTTTCGGGGGAGTAGTCATCTTCGTCCTCGGTGTCCGTATCTACCACGCCGACTTCGAAGATGCGGGAAAGAAGCTCAGGAGGCAGGTTGTTAATGAAGCAGACGTCGCCTTTTGGGGGAACGAAAGGGTTGTCGGGAAGGAGTGCATGAAAGTCTTGTTGGACATGCTGCGTTTCCATGATTCCTAAAACTACGCACAAACTGATACAAGCAATCTCAGGATCGAGGAGACAACAAAGGTGGGTTTGTACTGACCAGCTTGCGCGGATGCGCTGGGGTGTCTTTGTGCCAGTGAAGCTAGTGTGAAAGATGTGTACAGAATTTGATCAGCTGAAGGTGACAGTTTTATTTTATATTTTTCTCATCTCATCTTTGATTTCTTGTGTGCGTTGGGATCTATCTCCGTCGTCCGTTCCGAATCCAAGCACCCCTTCCGAGACCGGTTAAAGAGATGGTCATATATTTCATTTGATTTGTTTCCGGTAACAGCATCATGGCGCAGAGGAAGCGCGCAGGGCTCATAACCCTGAGGTCACTCGATCGAAACGAGTTGATGCTATTTTTTTTTTCTCATTTTTTCCGTATTCTCTCACTCACGACAGCGCCAGGATCAAATATACAGTACTACAGTGTTATGTTATGAAACTCATTTAACAGCTCCCCCTTTTGCAAAACGGCGGTCACATGAGCCCTCGGAGACCTACGTGTCTAGCATGTTCTGCACCGATCTCCATTCCATGTTCTGGTCACTGTGTTCTATCTGCATCAAGCAAGGCATGACTGATTTCAGACAGCGCGCAACAGAAATTATAGAATTGACGGTAGCACCCTCGATCGGTGAAAAGCCAACGCACAGCTTGGTGATCCGTCGGTTACAGACACCCCATCCCTGATAGGCCACCCCTTCCGGCAGTGCCGCGTCCCCATCGTCGTTGAGTTCGGGAGGCAAAATCGAGCCGTCAAACATGATGTGAAACGTCTCGAGATCTCTGCAATGCGCCAACACTGCCACCACCGCGCCAACGCTCGCCGCAGGTCGTGGTTGTGTCTTCTTCAACGGGTTGGCGCTGCCTAGTTTGAGCGTCCGCAGCTGTCCAAATGACATTGCTATACGTGCATAGTCTGCATCGCACACTTGGGCCGTACAAAGAAAGTCCAAGTCAAGTTCGCGCAGCGCTGTGAACGCGACGAGCGCCGATACCATCGGCCCTCGAAGCTTCAACGTGTACCGCCAGAGTACGTCCACATCGATCCGTTTCGGCTGGATTGTGAGCGACTGCAAACGAGACGTATCGAGGCGGTGAGGAAGCAAGTCAAACATGTGCTCAGTATCGCGTTCTTCTTCTTGCCCTTCGTCTATATCGATGAACAGACGGAACGTGGTAGGACTCGCGTGCAAATCGTCGAAATAATATGTGTACATCGATGGGTTGTCAACACAGACCGAGAGGTCGTGGATCATATCTGGGATCCTGCCGTTGAATCTGGGTGAGGACCTGTAGTAATTGATACTGAGCGTTTCGATTGTCCGGCGAGAGAAGAGCTTGTCTATCATGGGCTGTTTCAAAGAGCAAGTTTTCAGGTGTTGCAGCTTTGGCCACTCCACTATCACCTCGCCTAACGCTTGGCCAAGTCTATAGCCCGGCATAAAATGGAGGATAACACAGAAAGATATCACGTTTGGACAGAATCGTGGTAAATCCGCCGAAGCAATTTCTGTCAAGAAATTGGCTGGCAAGCGTACGAGGGAGAGTGTGAGCGTGGTGAGAGTTGGACCCGCAAAAAATCTCAGTAGCGAGATGTTGGAATTGCCAATAGCTGTATTCGAAAGTTCTCTCCACTCTAGTTCCGCAAGGTTAGGAAGGAGAGGAAAATATGCCCCAGGACAACGTTGAAGGTACAACATGGAATTTTGATCTATTATACGGGGACGTGCTGTGTGAAGAGCCTTGACACGCTTCGCATACGCGGTAAATGTTGACCATTGTGCATCATCCGCAAAGGTAGTGGTCTATATGCTCAGTATGTTAGTGCAGCTCTGGACCAGCAGAGATCGTAAAGGACGACAAACGGTTGGGATAAGATTGAGTATGGGACGAAAGGCATAAAGATCGCGCCAGAGAATATCTAAAGCGGGCGGGCTGAATAAACGACAAGTCCTGGCCAGAGCTGCAAGGGTCCTCCTGCCCGCATGGGGTTCCCTGTGTGGGGAATCACCTCGGAGCGCGGCAAACTCGAAGATGGGGCCAAGTAGTTCAGAGATAAGTAGACAGTGGTGCATGAGGTAGCAGTCCAAAAAGCGATGGGACCGTTAAACTCCACTTGACGTACTTATCTAGCATGCTTTCACTAGCCGCGTGCTAGCTACTGGGTGTCGGTTTCAGCGATCGCGTGCGGGCCGTATATCCACATTTGTCTTGTGAACAGGATCGGGGCTTACTTCGGTTAGTATTTTCCTGATGTATTGGTTAGTGACTTATTCGCATTTATGAACCTGGCACCGGTACAATGGCCTCATGTCTCGTGTTCATAACTCCCACGAGTCTCGAGAATGTGGGACAAGTACTAAGTTAGCCCGCTTTTCGATGACAACTGAGGTCTTGCCCCTTGCGCCCGAGGGTGACTAGTGGCTTGCGGACCATTTTGACTATAGCCTGAAGTCCCGACTCCCTATGCTCTTTTAGTCACAGACCACGTTGCGTTCGACGGTTGACAACTTGATCCTGACAATGCTCTATCAAAGGAATTTTCGCTTTCAAGTACAAGGCATACAATGGCGGAAGCAAGCATATGTTTGTGGCATGTTGGCAATCGACTCACTGGCGAGTCACGTGCAAACTGTAAAGACGATGAATTGACAGCTCTACTTGTCAGCCCACTGCGGTGCGCGCTTTTGCAAAAAAGCATCAAAACCTTCTTCATGATCTGCGAGACCAAACGTCGCATGGTACAGCCTCGATTCGAATCGCAACCCCGCCCTCAATCCAAGATCCTCAGCTACCCGTAAGAAGAAAAAAAAACACACGTTAAGGTGTCTCTGCCAGTAAGACGTCGAACACGAACCCGCGTTCACTGCCTCCTTTGCCATCGCTACGACCGGCGCTGAGTAGCCAGCGATCGTGTGTGCGTAGGCGATCGCCCGCGGGAGGGTCTCCCCCGCGTCAAAGACGTGCGCGACGAGCCCCGCGTCGACGGCTTCTTGCGCCGTCAAGGTCTCGCCCGTCAATATCATGTGCATGGCCTGTTCACAAGTGACCAGTTAGTTTAGCGAAGAAAAACGCAAGTGCGTAAGCCGTGGGGAGCGGCGGATGGGTAGGGGCGCCTTTTACCTTGGCTTTTCCGACGGCGCGGATAAGGCGTTGGGTACCGCCCGCGCCGGGGATG
>JBBPJT010000164.1:0-44226 GCA_038088895.1 Xerocomus potaroensis | reverse complement strand
GGAGGGACAGGTCGGGGGGTAGAAGCCGGCGAGGCTGCGGGGGACACGAGTGGAGGGGGAGGGGATGGTGTTGGGGAAGAACGATATCCCCCAGGCATAGTGGGGGAATGTTCGGCGGGGTCTGCGACTACTGCAGGAGGGTCAGGGGGGGTGAGAGCGAGGGGTGGAAGTGGATATGCGGAGACGGTGGTGACTTGAACGGGCATCTCTTGCTGTCGCAGGTAAGAAAACCATGCGGACGGATGCATGGTGACGAGAAACGGGCGGACAATGGGACCCATTAAATCAAAGGGAAGAGAGTTAAGAACATAGCCAAACCCTAAGCAATATAGCAGATCCAACGTCTGGACCCGCGCCCACCCGAGACAAGTAACTCCTTGCGCCGCTAGGGGTGGGGGTTGATCAGTTGGGATGGTGGCATTAAACACTAGACGAAGGGTGGCAAGAGTATGATACACCCCACAGGCCTCTTCCACGGCTTGATCCATTACTGTGGATTCCATAGCTCGAGCAAATAAAGGGGCATCCTGAAGAACCGTAGCGAAAACGAGTTGTCAGGCGATGACAGGAAGGAAGTTGGTTCAGATGGGGAAAACAAAAGGGATTAAATGTCCAGAGGTAATTGGACGAGGAGAGGTGTTTCGTGTTACAGGCATGTCGTAGTGGGGATGAGGAGGACTAGAGGGACTGTTCCCGTTTATATCTGGCGAGAAGGGTCCGTGCGTGGGTCAAGTTCTGTTCCAGTTCCCAGGTATTTTCGGACCATGGGTAACCTTTCCACTTAATTAGGAACTGCCTTTGCGTCTTCCCTCCTTGGTGATTTAGGATCCGCTCTATCTCCCATTCTTCATCTCCGCCGATGTCCAAAGGGGGAGGGCGTAAGGGAGACTTTCCAAATTCTGCGGTTTCTTGGTACGGCGATAGAAGAGAAGCATGAAATACGTTATGAATCTTCCATTGTTTGGGCAGACGTAATTGATAAGCCACAGGGGACACGACTTTTGTGATTTCAAACGGCCCTTCTCGTAGAGGATTCAATTTCCGCCAGGGGGAGCTACGTTTCAAATTCTTGGCTTCTAGCCACACCTTATCACCGGTTTTCCACGGGCGGAACTTACTGCGCAGTCATTCTTTCATTAATTGTTGTGCCATTTGATGAGCGAACGCCGCTTCTTTTCGTGCCTTGTCTAATGTAGTCAGTCGTTCTGTGAGAGAGGGGAGAAAGGTTTTGCCGATAGGAGGGTAGGCATGAGGTTCGTATCCTAGGATTAACGAAAATGGGGAGCATTTGGTGACAGAGTGAACGGAGGAATTGTGAACGAATTGGGCCATTGGGAGTAGATCCACCCAAGTTTCTGGGTGGTCTTGACAAAAGAGACGGAGATAGGTTTCGATTTCTTGATTTACACGTTCCGATTCTCCATCCGTCTGTGGGTGGTATGCTGTGGAGAGGGCAACGTCGTAGTGCAACAGTCGGGCTAATTCGCGTGCGAATGTGGAAGCGAATTGGGGACCGTGATCCGAGATTAGTTTGTCATGGAGACCTACATGGGGAAAAATGTGTGAGAAGAAAAGATGTGCCACTCCCACGGCATCGATGGTTTTAGCACAGGGAAGGAAAAAGACCCCCTTGCTAAGCCCATGGTCGACCATGACCAAAATGGAATCAAACCCGGAAGAAGGAGGAAAGCCCGAAACAAGATCAACGGAAAGTTGTTGAAAAGGACGAGAGGAGGAAGAGGAAAGGGGGGAAAGGGGGGGAACGATCGGATGTGTGTTGACTTTGCTCGACTGACAGAGGGGGCAGCCGAGGACAAAACGACGGACAAAAGTTGATAATCCGGGCCACCAGTAATCGTGCTGAAGGAGGGAGGTGGTGCGGAAAATGCCACCATGACCCCCAGAGGGAGCGGAGTGGATGGAAGAGACAAGAGCCTGGTGGGCCGTCGGAGGAACATAGAGACAACGTTTGAAATAGAGGCAATCACCGTCAAAAGACCAATTGGAAAGTGCCGAACGGGAGAAGAGAGGGAGGCCACAACGAAGAAGATCGTGAGCGGAGACAACGAGGGGGTCAGCGGCGGAGGCAGAGGCGATAGACTGTGCTAACGACAGCGACACGCGGGCGAGGAAGAGATCAGCAGGAAGGAGAGTGACGTTGCGATTATCCGCAGTAGTGTCGACAGTCATAGAGCGAGAAAGGGCGTCTGCCGGCCCCATAGAAGTCCCAGGACGAACGGAGAAGTGGAGGTCGAAATCCTGTAGGAAGAGCATCCAACGGGCCTGTCGACGAGAAAGGCGTTGGGGTTGGCAGAAAAAGGACAGGTTTTTGTGATCCGTTACAACAGTGACGGGATGACCCGTTCCAAGCAAGTAATGACGCCATTCAGTGAGTGTGTGAATGACTGCCAAAAGTTCACGATCGTAGATATCGTAATTTCGTTCCTGGGGGGAGAGAGTTTTTGATAGATAACCGCAAGGATGAAGATCACCGTTGACATCTGCTTGCATTAAGACACTGCCGGTCGCCACCAGAGACGCGTCCGTCATGACAACGAAGGGGCGAGTGAGGTCGGGGAGAAAGAGGATGGGGGCCGAAAGGAAGATGCGTTTCAACTGGGCAAACGCCAGATCACACGTGGGTGACCAAAGCCACGGTTGGTCTTTCCTAGTCAATTGGTGAAGAGGGGCGGCCAATTGGGAGAAGCCAGCGATGAATTTTCGATAGAAGTTGCAAAAACCCAGGAAAGACCGAACACCCTTGACAGATTGGGGAGGCGACCATTGTTGGATGGCGGCTAGTTTAGCAGGATCCATAGTTACGTGGTTGTGTGAAATGATCATGCCCAGATATTCTATTTCGGTCGCATCGAATATACACTTCTCCAATTTCAGATATAACGATTGTTGTCGAAGGCAAGAAAGGACAAGGCGAGTGCGGTGATGGTGGGTAGGTAGATTGGAGGAATGAATAGGAATGTCATCCATATATATTATTACCCATCCTTCTGCCAAATAGTTGCGGAAGGTATGGTTCATCATCGCCTGAAACGTGGCCGGAGAATTGCATAAACCGAAGAACATGACAGTGGGCTCGAACAAGCCAAATGGAGTGATAAACGCCACTTTCCATCGATCTGCTGGTTTAATGAGGACGTTATTATATCCCCATCGTATATCAAACTTGGTAAACCATTTGGATCCTTTGAGTCGATCCATGAGAGTCGAAATGAGAGGAAGTGGATAGGCGTTCTTTACGGTATGGTCATTCAGATATCTGTAGTCTTGGCATGGACGAAGATCACCCGTTTTCTTCTGCACGAAGAAGAAGGTGACGCTTGAGGAGACTTTGAAGGGATGATTTGTCCAGTTGCGAGATTTTCATCAATGAACTTCTTGCAGGCTTCGTTTTCCTGTGGAGTCAAGTGATAGATTTTTCCTACTCGAGGGACAAAATGTGGTTTCAGTGTAATGGCATGATCAAAGAAGCGGGATGGGGGAAGTTGTCCGACTTTTGGTTGCCCGAAGACGTCGGCAAAAGTAGAAAACTCTGTTGGGAGAACCCGTTCTTCCTTTTTTTGCTTTTGGGCCAATTCGGTAGCGATGGTTGTGCGGCGTACATATTCAGTCTGATTACTATTTCGATAGCGTTTCTTCCATAAGGCGGTGATCTTGTTATCCACGTTGTTTGCTAAATATCAGACGAGGAAGCTCTCTTGCAATGGGGTTTGGGTACTGGTTCGTCGAGGTCGTATTGGGAGATCTACCGTCCCGTTTTGCCAATCTATGGTGGGATTTGCCGTTTGTAACCAAGGCATTCCTAGGATGAGATGGTCGTTTCCAAGTGCGAGTACAAGGAAAGTCAACGGTTTTACCCAAGAGCCAATTTTCACTGCTAAGGTTACGCTATGAGTGATTCGTTTGGTCTTGTTCCGAGTTCCATCCACGTTATGCACGATTCGTGGGATGACTAGTTTTTGAAGGGGAAGGTGATGGGTTTCGACAAATCGTTCATCGATGAAGTTTCCTGTTGCCCCACTGTCAATGAGAGCAAGGGCGTCAACTGGAGTAGTCGAACCATACAATCTGAGAGGAAGACGCATAGAAGTTGATTCCTGTCATTCGTTATGTACAGCTGCTACTATCTCAATGGGGAGAGAAGCGGTTGACTTCACTTTCTCCCGTTTTAAAAATCCTTTCCCTTTGTCTTCGCCAGTTCTACTCTGGCTACTTCTTCCATTTCCGTATTGTCGTCATAACATGCTTCCAATACGTTGTGGATTTGATCGGTAGTGGTCCCTTTCTCTACCAACCGAGAAATGAATAGGTCAAGCTTAGTGGGTTCTACTGGTGGTTGCTCGGTCTGGATAGTATGAATAGTTGGACGAGGGATACGTGAAGGACTGGGGCCGTTTTCTCGTTGGAAAGGACGAGATACTCTGTTAGTTGTTGCAGTTCCGTTTGATTGCACCTTCGCACGTTTGTCTGGGTGATTGTTTGTGCAGCAACCGATCCTGTGGCAGATGAAACAACGATTCTCGCGCAAGTGCTTTGCGCGATTAGTTGGAGAGAGGAAGACGGTGTTGACGTCCATGGCGTTTGGGTCACATCGATGTTGTCCCATGCCAAGATTTAGCGTTCCTCCAGCACGAATAGCACGGATTCGTTGTTGTTGAGCATGGAAACGGGAAGTGGCAGTCACCCATTCTTCAAGGGTTTCTGGAATTGTAGCCATGGATAGAATCATTTGACTTAGTTGGGGGTCTAGTCCTCCCACGAAAGAGTCAATCAACGAGAACTGGTCGGTAATACCGCTACGTGCGGCATGCAACTGGAAATCTGCAACAAAGTTCTGAAAACCTTCCGCCTGGTCGTGGGTGTTTTGCTTTAATGCTAATAGCTTTCGACGAGCTTCTTCTTTGAAGTTAAATGGATAGAAAGTTTTGTCAAAATCTTTCATCATTAACTCATACGTTTTCTCGTCGTCAGGGATGGTTTCATCATTAAGACGGTGGTACCACTTCTCAGCGAACGGGACACCTTGTCCCTTTGTCAACTTGCTGAGCGTTACGAGAATCTTGGGACCATCAAAAACATAGTGGGCAGGGTTCAACTTGAAATATGCTGCCATAGCCTGTCCCCAATAGACGGCATCCTTGGTTTCACCAGAGAAGGCGTCAGGTAATCCTGCTTTGGATTCTGGGGGAATAGGACCAGGAACAAAGGCTGGTGCAGGGTCAACAGGATCGTTCTGTTGTTGTTGATTCATAACTGGAGATGGTGGTAGAGTCGCTTCGGGGGGAGGAGATTGGACGTTTTGATAGAGGTCGCTATCAGAGTTGTCGTTCGAGGTAGAGGATTGGGATGGGGAAGAGGGAGGGAAGTATCGGGGTGGAATGGTTGGAGCGTAGATAGCTCTCAACTAGTGAGAAGCTAGTTCTTTTGTTACGCGGACGTAGCAAAGGCGGAAGCGACGAGCACTAAACGTTTGGAATCCCTAGTCGACTTCGGATCGACCTTAGAGATGACTCGGAAACTAGGAAACTACGTTTGATTGCGTAGAACTAGCTTGATCTACAAGTACATGTCGCTCTGGTATTTATACAAGTCCTACCGTGAACGGACCAAGCTATGCTCGGCTAAAAGGAGAAACAGTGGGGTAGGGCTAAGGGTTACCATGGGAAGAATGGGGACACGAGGTCGCAACTAATGATTACGCCTAGAATGAAAATAGCATCCAAGGGGAGTGAGAGAAAGATGACATAAGCAAGGACGAATACCCGGAAGACAATGAACAAAAGAGAAAGAGACAACCGTAACAGCTTTGATGAAAGTAGAGGTCATTTTAACTTGGAAATAGCTTTCATACCACTCTTTTTCAGGTGGTGGTGAATAGTATTGGGATGGAGGGGTTGATTAGTGAGATCAGAGAGTGCTTTGGTCACTTGAACAGCATTCTCTGCTCTATGAAAGGAGATGAGATGGACAACATGTCAAATATTGGTAGAAGAAAGCTTGGATGGTCATCCACCAATGGACTTTTGAAGGCCTGGGCACTCTTGGGAAGGTAGTCTTGATATAGTGGCATGTCCAATACCAAGCTGAGTGGCAATAATGCAAGCTAAATGACCAGCATCAAGTCAAGCAAGAATAGTAGCCTTTTGATCAGCTGTAAAAGATTGCATGATGATAAAAGTAGAAAGTAAAGATGTGTGGGAGTATTTTGAAACTCAGACATACTATTTATATACATATATTTATTTGCAACATCAACAAAGCCAAATATAGCTTGATTTGATAGAGATTTCAGTCTTCAAATAAAAAGTACAAAAACCAGCCCAATGAGGTATTCATTTTGTAATGGTCATATCTTGGCAACACATGAACGGAATCACATGATATATAGAGCAAAGTTGTAGCCAGGGGTTCATACTACAATACATCCCACCAAAGCAAGATCTAATTCATTCATATAATTGCAGTATGCTTCATATACTAGATTAGAGTCAAATATTGGGCCAGTTTTTGGAGTCACTGTACCCCAAGGACATGGTCAAGAGATAATGACCCAGATGTCTGTAACCTAGGCACAAGCAAAGCAAGATCACACAGAGGACAAGTATAATGATCAGAACATACTAGTATTACCCATGTACTAGGGCACACCATAGTTAAGATCAAGCTTAGAGCTTGATCACTGAAAGTACTCTATCTTATATACTCATAGGCTACTGTGCACAGACTATGCTGTACACTACCATGTATAGAAATGCCCTAAGCCCTACAAGTCACAATGAGTCATAATCTAAGTATATCCCTAGGAGTAGAAGCATAGAAGCTTCTAGGGATCTGCATAGCACTCTGTGCTAAGAATACACACAATCAGGATCAAAGGATCTCCAATTGGAAGAGTGAGTCATGTCAAGTCATGATGTCTTGATAAGAAGCATGATGGCATGATCTGATCCTGATTAGATCCACCAGGAACTGGCATAATAGTCTGACCCTAGCATTCAGCTAGTCAGATGGAAAGAGCATGGGTGAAGGGACATCAGCTGTAGGCCATACAGGTGCAACATATAGGAAGTGGCATGGGAATACCATGCTGACTAATCAGCACCCTGAGGTGTAAGGTAAGTGTTGACCCTTATTACTATGTTCAGTAGCTAATGAGCAGCTACAACCAAGTTGTATCATAACAGATGGTGGCAGCTGTCATTTCACTGCCCCACTGATGAGAGCACCTGAGGAGGGGCCAGCAAATGGAAGTAATACAGATTCATCAATACAAGATGATGAAATTGGGCCATTTGACTTCAGTAACTTGAGATTTGACAGACATTCAAACATGCTAGAGCCCTCTATGACAGAGGACTATGACTTGTACTATTATTGCAAAGTCCAGAAACAGTGGCTGCCTGTCCCTGACAGATATGAGAACACTGAGTAGCTACTATAGTTACTCATTCTTACATTTTACTTATATTGTACAAGTCCATAACTACAAAATCAGTATTCATTGCTGCTATGATCATACTTGCATACTATATCATATTCATTATGAATGTAATCAAAAGACCTGGAGTTCATAATTAGACTACATGTAATACAATTGGACTACATGCAATACAACAAAAAAAAGCATGAATGATATCTATGCTATATACCCCAATAACCTAAAAAAACTCACTGCTTTCTCCAGGGTGATATCTTGATAGGCATGAACAATCACCATCTGAGACAAGTCACCTGAGTGATAATACAGGTATGATTTGATGGATGAAAATACTTGCTCAACTGGATTGTAATCAGGGAATATAAAGGCAAGTAGAGAAGTTTACATACTAGAAAAGCATTAGTAAGAAGTTGTTGAATCAAATCTAACATACAGTGCATATCTTCAATGAACTCACAGACCCACTTACTCTGATGGATGCAGCAATTGTCCATGATAATTATGCTGTGCAGGCCTGGATATGGGTTGGTAAATGGCATCTATATCAAATGTAGATCAGAAGTAGTAATAAAAAAAACAATTATGCACCACATGTTCCCCAAAAAATTGTATGAATCACTCACCATTAATTGGACCCTCAACTATGTCATATGCAATAATCCCATCAAGTGTGATTGCAGGAAGAATTGAGTACTGCACACTACAGATGAATAGACATCTTGCATGGCAGCACTGCCCCTGTAATGACCAGCCCTGCAAATAGATAGACATTCATGTGTCTTTGGTAGCCTCATCAATAAATACAAGCATGTTCAGATCAGGTACTTTAGCAGCAATATGATTCATGTAAATTGTGTGTACTTCTTCATTACATTCAGCAGCAGAGGCAGAGATTGTTTCATGTGTGAACCAAAGGCATTGAATGGTGCAAAGGATGGTTGGAATTGTCACATATTTGTGACACTTGATGTAGAGTTCATACTGGACCTCATTGAGATAAATAGCAGGGCAGTGTTGAACTACAGACTGGATAAAATGTGTATCTGCCAAGTTGAGAATTCAGTGGCAACCAATAACATAAGAGTAGGTGAAAGGATTGTATACAACACCATGGCTTGCATAGCACCTGAAAGTTGGATATATGAATGATTTTTTGACAGCTAGAATGGTACAGATTTTCTTGACAGCATAGCCCTGGTTGTAGAGGGCTGGGATATGAGCTTTGAGATCTATGGACAATTGGCAGGGCATGGTGGGTTCAAATGGACCAACCAAGCATTTTTTTCCCCATACACACCCTCACTCAGATGCATGCAGGGTCCTTACACAGGCTCACATATTCTAAAGTGTGATTTCCACATCGTTTTGTAATCCGCTGTAACATGAAGGAATTGTCCTCCGGATGGAGTGAGTGACAAGAGCCTAGACAGGTGGGTCTTGGATACTATAATTGCTACAAATGCGGGACAGACGAATGAACCATCGGTAAAATTGCGTGGTTAGAGGATGAGAGGGTGTTCCCATACACTCAGCAAGGTGCTGCCAAACCCGGAGCGTTGACGTCTCGGCCAGGCTCTCAGAGCATCCGTGACACGCTCCCAGATGTAGAAGATACCGCTACTCTTTATATTGGCGCAGACGCCCAGCGGTAGTATAGGACAGAATGCCAGGCCCTCAAGAGAGTCTCAGAACGAGGATCCAAGCACTTCCAGATCCTTCACTTGGCAGTCAGTATTGGTACGTCTGGTATGGTAGAGGTAACATCGCCAACCCGTGGCACGATGATGCAACTCAATGACGAGATTCTGTGCCACGAACGCTAGTCGGTGTTTAGTCTAGTGAGAAGATGTATCACGTTCGAATGAGCTCCACAAACCAGTCGTACCTCGCAGGACCCAACTATGCCTCCCCTCTCGCTTCTGCTTCTAATATCTCGCGCTCCAATCGCGCACGTTCGGCCTCGCGTAACCGCAGGAGTGTCATAGATTCAAAATCCATGGTGTTCAAAGGTTTGACAGGCTCTGACGGAGAAGCAGTGAAAGAACTGGGCTATGACGCAGTGAACAAGAGGCTCATTCCGAACAACGACAAGAAGCTTACGAATGTAGAGAACTTGACAGGCCGTGGTTCATCTGTTTTGCCATCTTTCGGCTGGTTTCCATTTAGGGATGTTGCCGGGAGTACGGATTTTCCACCGAGTTCTCCCCTGTCGCGCAACCAGCCTAGTATTGGTGGCTCAGAGCCACCGGCCCATGATACCTCCATGCCTTGGCCCTTGAGAGTAGGGCCATTGGAAACAACCGCAAACGCGGCACCTATTTGGGCGAAAGGGACCACGGCATTAATGACTTTCTCCTCTTCGCATTGCGGGGCTTCGTCTGTGCTCTTGGCTTGCGACTTTTTCTTACTGGTCTTTTTGGGCTTGATCGACAATACGACAGCACCTTCATCTATCTCCCCAAAGCGTTTCAAATGAGAGGCTAGTGCTGAAGCTGTACTGAGCGACGGGAACGCCGAGAGCATAAACTTGATCTTGATAGTAGTATCGTAGGGACCCAACAGCGGTGGGGGGTCCTCGTCTGGACCATCTTGTTCTGACTCTGTTCGCGTTTCCTCAGCCCGTGATCTTGCCAGCTCCTCCAACCGTCGCTCTCTCTCCTCCCTCATTCGCCTACCTGCCTCCTTTATCCGATCATTCTCACCCTCTCTTGCAGCCCTCTGTTTTTCTTGCTCCAGACGTGATTTCTTGAAGGCACGTTCACGATCTTCGAGTTCTGTGACAAGTACTTTCCGCTTGTTATCGTACGCGGCAAAACGCGCCTTCTTAGCGGCAGCAAGACGAAGTTGAGCATCCAAAGCAAGGCGTCGTAACGGGTCAAGTAACAATGTCGATGCCGTAGTGAGCGCATGAAACTTTTGGGCTGCGTGTGTGATATATCAGACGATACTTTTTTCTGATCTCGATCCACTCACCTGCAAGAGGATCATTCCTGTTCTGCAAACTGGAGTGAGCAGGACGACGCGAGAGAGTAAGACGAGGGACGTACGCGATCAGGATGGACTTTGAGCGAGCGGGTGCGATAGGCCGTACGAATTTCGGCGTCTGTAGCTTCTTGCGAAAGCCCCAGTAATTCGTACGGGTTCTCTTCAGGTTCTGTAGGAGTTGCGGGTGCCATTTGTTGTTGTGATGGGGGTAGCTTGAAAGTCACGCTCGCGCTCGGCTTACGCAATATAATACACACCACTATACCTACCACCGACGACTACCTACCAAACGAATGGCAAAAGGCGGAAAGGCAAGGCAAGTGATCACGGCCGGTTTGTTCGACATGCATAGTAACTCTGGGTGATAGAACGGTCATTGTTCGCATGATTTCTACTGCCCAGACGGGCTTCTTTTACACCACGAAACGAGTGCGGCTGAACAGTCCCAAGTTGTCCGCCGTCAAGTATGATCCCGTGGGTACGCGACGTGTCATCCATCCTCAAAACTCGTGTTTGTTCATTGATTTTGACAGTGAAAGCAAGAGTGCTTTTCGTGGAAAGTCGAAAGACAAGGAAATGATGTTGGACGTGCTACACACGCTACACTTTCCGAGGTAGACCGTGAGAATGCCACTCTTTTGTCGAGATCCAAGATGTACTCGATGCAATTAAACCGAACTCATTTGCTTTTTGTTCCCTCTCACGAGACTTCGTCAGGTACGGTCGTACAAGTTTGTCTCCGCGGTAACCAGGAAGAAGGGTATATGCGCTTCCTCCTTAAATCCGCGACAACTGACATCCCCCCCAGAAATTTATCCCAAGTGTTTTCCGTGAAACAACTATCCATAACGGTGAGCGTTTCAGTGAAATTGACACGCTCACCCATCCCGAAACTGGATCAGAGGACAATTGAGACGTTACTGGTTAGTCATATAAACGCGCTGTGTGAGTTGCCCGAACGTGTGATTGTGAACGAGGTTGTCTCTGGATACACCCTGATTGGAGGTGCACGCGCTTTCTATGCGGGCAACTGACCGTCTGACGACCATTGTTCTCCAGATAGGAAACCTTGGAAATATGGACGTGGAAAACGTTTCTCTCATGGGAATGTGACGCTGCAATCCGCCAAGCACAAATGGCTCTTCTATATCGAGAAGAAAGATGATCTGGGGTCATCTCGTATGCACGAGTGATTGTCGTACCCGACTCGGATGGATAGATCCGCTTGTAATACTTGTAACACTCTAGCTCTTTTCTTGCCACTGTTCGTATTGGCCGTCCGCAAGACTCGCACGATATCTTTGCTCTATGCTATCGCACACGTCGTCGAGATGTCCGAGTGCCACAAGAAGTGCCTCGAGGGAAGAAAGGCCATCTAACGAACATGTCAGCCGAGTCGGAGTCGCGTCGACCGAAGGAGACACCCACCATACATTTGAATTCGTAGCTGAATGAGATTTTCGGACGGATGGGGAGCACTATGCGAGGCAGTCAGGACCGAAACCGAGCCTTGGGGATGGAATCATGGTCTCGCCTGTAACCGCAGAACTCTACCTTTGGGCTTGTCGAATGGTTCTGTCAATGGGCCTCTGAAACGCGTGTGGTATACTTACTTTTTCATGATCATCCACCGAAGTGCATTGCCCATTGTGTGTGACTCGTCAAAGATTTGATACGTCGCAGCGGAGAGATCAGGCGATGCGCCCTTCATCTGCTAAGCGTCACCATATATCTGGGACGAGGGTGGGGTAACGTACGATCTTTATTTTCTGTGGTGCATCCGACATAGTGGTCAATACCAGTAAAGAACAAGGTCGGACAAAGATGCTCGTTGCTGCCCGTTCACCATAAAATCCATCTAGCTCAGGACGGGATGTTCAACAACCAATGGCTCATTCTACTCGTCCTATCCTTCCTCCTCTCCGCTCTCTCGATATTCCCCGTGAAAATATCCAACTTCCCCCCATTCATGAATTATTTCACGACTTGCGTCACTTAACCCGCACCTTCTACCCTCCTGCTCATCCATCCTCTCGTCAGACGACAGCCCAGGATCCCTCGACCCGGTCTAGACAGTCGAATCGATCCTCACGACCATCCTTACCCAATGCATACCCGCGCCCACGCACCAACATGCCAGTATCAACACCCACATCGACTACGCCTCCAACACGAAAAGTCCGTCTCGTACCCACCTCGTTTGAGAAAGCAGATGCTGCCGTGTTAGTTGCACCTCCACCAGGCCCCAACATGCCATCGCTTCAACCGCTCCTTCTTGTCGGTCCTGCGGTTCAACAATTGCGTCAGCGCAAGTTCAAGCTTGGCAAAGGCGTTCGGGCGCATCCTTACCGCATTGTTCGTGACCTCTGATTGGTGCCACTCCGAGCCAGCCGGCGCAAGGGTCTGATGGATTGGTGAACTAGAAGGTAGCTTACGTATCGTTTTCTCTGGTACATTTATTGTAGCTTTTGTTTTTACAGTGGGGTGCATGGTTCATCAGCGCTCTGGACGACCATCAATTCATTTCAGCAGTAGACAAGTGTGTGTATGTAATTTTTTGAGTTGTCTGTCAACCGGTCTCCATTCGTTGTACAATACTCATTGTGCAATTTTTCTTTCGCAACTGCACCTACACCCGTTATCGGCACCTAATTTCTGACCTGGAACAATGGTTGCAAAGAACGAGGTACGCATAAATGGAAGCTCTGCAGAGCTCTCAACGGCATCAGCCCAACTGGAAAGTTCTCTCATTTCAGCGGTCCATTCTTGTCCCGCCGCGCTACCGGCGCAGGTAGAGAGGTGACGGTTATGGTTTAATGACATTAGGCTTTCACAACTGCCCACTTTTCGTGGCTATCTTGGTGCTCTGAGCGGTCAGTTCTACTTCCTGCGGAGGTCAAGACAAACATCTTCAGAAGTTTTCTGCGATCTCCAAGTTCCCACTATGTCGCTTGTTCAACCCGTTCCACTGGGTTCAGGGTTCAGCATTGGTACGTACTCATGAGAAGGAAACCACATCTGTCGAGCGGCTGAAATGAATGCTTAGGCCAGCAAGGGTTGACAGCTTATGTGAGGTTACCCGCAGCTTTGTGATCGGTGGAGAAGAGCAAATGTTACAGCAGACCCCAATATATACCTAAAGGGAGATAAAAATGTAATTAACCCAAAATTATAAGTGGCTGGGCCACTGTTTGTCCATTTTTTTGAGCCAGTTTGACAACTTGCTACACTGGCTAGTCCCTAAGCGGTATTAGTAAGCTAACTGGCTCTAAGCGGTGTAAGAAGTGGTGTAAGTGTGAAAGTTGCTGCAATCCGAGAGATTTCATGGCCAGCCGTGCCGGAATTGCGGCGCTCGAACTTTCTCTTATCGACTTGTTCATAACATCATGTCACAAACCACCATTGTTCGCTCAACACCATCATTAGGTACAGGACAAGGCTGCAGTGCTGTTCAGATTGAAGCACAAGAGGCACAAGGGACAACAATGTGTGTGCATAGCCAAATCAGTGTTCGAGTGCCGCAATTTCGGCACAGCTGGCCGTGAAATTCCTCGGGTTGCACCGACTTTCGCACTTACACCACTTCTTACACCACTTGGAGCCAGTTAGCTCACTAACACCGCTTAGGGACTAGCCGGTGTAGCAAGATGTCGAACTGGCCCTTATTAATTGACAGATGCCACGCCAGTTGCTGGTAAGTTTTTTGGAAGCCATCCGCTTCGCGTCATCATTTGGTATTTCATTAGCAAGGATACTTAAAGCCCACTCGTTGCCATCCTTTCCACAAATTTTCTGCGCTCGTCCTCACATCCATCTCACATTCGTTAACACACTCTCATTTCATACTCCAGACATGCGTTTCATCACTCTCGTGTCTATTGCTCTTGCAGCCCTCTCTGTGTATGCCATGCCCGTGGGTCGGAGTCAAGTAGGGGGTGTGGCCGGCCAACTTGGGCCTATCATCCCTGGTGTTACCAGTCTCCGCCGTGATGCTCTTCCGGGTGGGACTATCCCGCCGCAAGCAGGCTCCGAAGTAGGAGCCGTAGAAGGAGCCCTCAAGGGAGCCCAGAAAAAACGCGCTGGTCTACTTGACGGCATACTCGGGGGCGCTCCAAAGGCAGTCCCACGTGGCCTTGGTGGTGCAGAAGGGGAAGTTGGCAGCGTCACTGGTGGGGCTAGTGACGCAGCTGGTAAAGCTGTCAGCGCCGGGGCTCCAGAGATGGGCTCACTCTCGGGACGCAATGGACCGAGTGATGTAGTTGGGGGGTTAGTCGGGAGTGTACTCGGGGGCGGTGGGGCTGGAAAGCCAGTCTCAGTCTCGGGACGCGGTTGGCTACCAAACAGTAACAATAATGGTTATGCTGGCATGGCTGATCCTTGAGCGCTCATTGGTGGTGCTTCTGTCTACGTTTGCGTGGTATGTACCTTTTCTTCTGCAACTTGATGCGGTGGTCTCAATCGTTATTGTCTGCAGCCCTAGAAATTTTGAGCTTCTGTTTTGTCCGTATTGCATACCCGAAACTAAAACTAAAACTGTTCTGTTCTGTTTTCATCAACTCAACTTGTTTTCCGTGTGAAACGTGGAACCAATCTGAGCATTGAGACCGAGAATGACACACGCCAAATGTCCTCTTGGCGACTGCCGATGTGCATCGCCAGTGCGGATTGCTGGATCCGAGTATGAGCCATACCATCATATATTCCGTCTAGCCTCACATCGGGCCCTCGTCGCACACCATGCGCCGACAGTCAAAGTCCTCCGATGTGCACTCTCAGGCCAGTCTCTTCGTTCTCTATCGCTCTCAAATATGCGTCACGATGACCCCAGGGACAGTTCGAGGATCAGTTGATGCTCCTGGCTGCTCAATGCGCGAGCGTGCATGAGCGGCGGCGTACATATCTCGCCCTCCCCTTTCTCCTCATTTCACATAATTCCGAGAGGGAGAAAGACCACCCGTTCCCCGTTGATTCGAGTGAAGAACCACCGTCTCGATTCTCCCACTCTTCCCCGCCATCCCCAGTGCCAGTGGTAAGTCTGACGAATAACAACGACGCGGATTTGAACAATCTGGCGGTGCAGACTCCAACTTTGCCGGTCCCAACACCTACGTCCCCGAAGCGCAAGTCGATGTTGGAAAGATTGAAAGCCATCGTATCCTAGCCCGTGGTGGTGTCTGGGGTCGAGTGTCGTTGTACTTTTAGCTACACCGCTTCTGCCAATGTCACACACCGTCGGATCTTATGCATCAACTGCCCAAGTCCTATTCTATCCTAACCGCAGCCCTTGATCGTTGGGGCGATCCCACTGCAACAGACCACCATGGACGAGATCGTCCAGAACTTATGGATTGGCGATCTGCCGAGTGCACTCGATGTACAGACACTAAAGGCCAAGAAGATATTCAGCGTCGTATCAGCGATGCGGGGCAAAGTCACCATCCACGCAGTGCGCCATTCACCGTCATGAACCCGAGATATCACTCACCCTCCCACCCAGACGTTCAACAAGTATCAAATCAACATCGACGACAGCGCAGATGAAGATGTCCTCGTTCATTTTTTGCCCACCATATCCTTCATCCAGAAAGAACTCGACAAGGGTCGCGCCGTACTCGTACACTGTCAGGCTGGCCTAAGTGAGTCCCCAGTTCAACCCACCTACCGGAGACCAAGTCAATTCGGTCCCAGGCAGAAGCGCGACCATCGTCGCGGCGTATCTGATGTACACGCGCGAGTTAGATGCATCCACTGCCCTCGACATGATCAGGGCCGTACGCCCCAACACCGAGTGAGATCTCCAACCTCCTCGTCAGTTCGTGTGCAAAACTCACAGGCGCAGTCCCAACGAAGGCTTCCTTCAGCAACTCGAGATATTTCATCAGGCGTCCTACAAGATCTCTCGCAGGTCCAAACCCGTTCGCATGTTTTACATGGAGAGAACAGTTGAAGAAGTCATGAGTGCGTGTTACCCCTCGCCCACGTGCGATCTTCCCCTGCGCTAAGACTCTGTCATCTCAGACAGTGATTGTTCTGCCCCCCCTGGCGACATGTTTGCACGACATCCGCAAACGCCCTCCGAATCTGGACCAAACACGCCTGTCATCACTCCAAGCAGGCGCATACGATGCAAAATGTGCAGGTACGTACCCACCTTGACCTCGGTGCATGCGATCGCATCGCTAAGCCGCCGCGCGCGCGCTGTCCAGACAGGAACTCGCCACGCGCGAACACATGCTCGACCATGGCCAGCTCGGCCCACCGACGCCCGCCCTACCGTCCTTATCGCCCGCTGCATCGCGACGCCCCTCCAACGACTTTCCCATCCCGCTCACCCGACGCCGCTCCCCAAGCTTGAACGTCACCATCTCCAGACGCCCGTCGATGAACCAGCCCCGCTCGCGTCTCAACTCCGCATCGACCGGACTCGCTGAAGGACGTCCTGCCATCCTCGCCGCCCTCGGCGGCCGCAGTCTCCTCGAGTCCCTCTCCATGTCCGCGCTCGAAACAGAGGAGGACGACGCGACCGGATATGACGCCGACAGGCCCACGCAGGGGTCGAGCACGACCGCTCCCACGGCGCTCGGTCCGTCCCCACGCCGTCCGTCAGGGAGCCTCTTCCGGCACTCGCCTCTCTCGATGGAGGGCGTCGGCCAGGACCTCTCACAGGCGCTCGAGGAGCGCACCACAGACATCGCAGGTGCGCCGTCCGAGGAGCCGACTCACCGCGCGCCATCCCCACCCATCGACGCCGCCAAGTGCCTCGCGTCTGCGAACGGCGCCGACCTCGCCGGGCAGCTCCCGTCGAATCCAAAACTCGCTGCGTGGCGCGCGGTGGCGGGCTTGAGCATGACGAGCATGAACGGGACGAATACGACGTTGAGTCCGCCGATATTGGTCAATCCGAAATGTTCGGGCTATTTTGTGGAACCGGTCTGTCCTGTCCCCACTTTCTTGTTTGTATTGCGTTTTCTTAAACTGAACGGGATGTGTGTAGATGAAATGGATGGAACCGATGCTTGCGGGTGGCGCGCTTGCTGGAAAGATTGTCTGCCCGAACAAGAAATGCGAGGTCAAGATTGGCAACTACGACTGGGCGGGTGTTTGTTGTGGATGCAAAGAATGGGTGACACCGGTCTGTCTTTTTGTTTTTTTTTGCTGTAGTGTGCTGACGCATGGACCATACAGGGATTTTGCATTCATCGTTCCAAGGTGGACGAAATCGTCGTGTGATAGTCCGAGGATATTTATTGGATACCTTTATGACTCCCATCTCTTTACCATTTCTCTTGCTCTATAAACAGTTGTCTCTTTATAGTGCAGGAGGAAGAAATGGCATTCATGTGAAAATGTAAATTTACACCAATGAACGAAGGGATTGTACGATAGGCGGATCGTTCTCCGGTAATTGCATAGCAAAAAAGGAGCGTGTAGGTAACCAAAGTAATCCAGAAGAGAGCAGAGATTGCATACTACAGGTGCAAACAGGAGAAACAGAGAGGGCCGAGCGGTATGCGGATCCAAATCAATAGCAGAAATTATCAAGGGAGTGTAAGATGACTCGAATGTTCGAGAGCTCTAAAATACGAAAAGAATGTGAATAAAACCGAGACGCGGAAGAAAACCGAGCACAAGGAGTGGGATGCATGATATAGGTGAACGAGATATTTACAGATTCGGACACGTTCATTATCCAGTCGTGTTGACTGTGTTGACCGTATTGACGGTCCTTGCCGATCGTCGCGAGCCAAACCGAAGTTTACCATCGTCTCTCCGGCCCCATGAAAACAGTCCACCGGTGTCATGAGAGTGTGAGCTCCCAGTACGTGAACGCAGGGACCAAGCGGGCGAGACGGGCCGCGCAGGTACGTTGACATCCAAATGTTCGTGGTGTGGATGCGGATGATGGTGCCCGACCGTATGTCGTCCATCGCAGCACGCCCGGACATTTTCGAGCCCTTCGAAACCATCGTCCGACTGCGATTCACCATGCAGCTCAAACTCGAGCTCTTGGACATCTTGTCCCTTCCCCGCTATCACTTGCTCAAACGACCGGGTGGGGCTGTACGGGCTCTCGGGTGCGGCCCAACGTAGGTATTCTGCTGCTGGCGTTCCGGTGCGCTTCCCGAGGGAACCTCGGACGGAGAGCTGGGAACGGCTACGCGTGCCTCGGGGTGTCGTGCTCACTGCGCCGCCATTGTGGCTGCTTCGTCCACTCCGCTGGCTTTGCGGGCTCGAATCGACGCGAGGGCGATGGTCATCCTCCGTGAACTCGGCGCTCTGTGTCATGGGACTGGCCGCACCATTCTCTTTGTAGTTTTGGGGCATTGTCGCGTTTGGATTGGGGCGAGCCAAAAGGTACTTGAGAGCCTAGAAGTGCCCGTCAGGAAACAGAAGGGGTCATCCATAGAGCCAAGGAAGAGATGACTTACGTTCAACCAGATATCGTGGCGTTCCTTCGTAGGTGCAGTGATCTTCATTTCCCTCTGAGCCGTCGAGATTATCACGCTATATTGATACAGACCGGGTGGCATTGGGTTGGGATCAAGAACGGAACGCACGCCCTCGATGTAAGCTGCAGGTAGAGTGCATCAGTTGGCTGGACAGCGAAACATCACGCAGCTACGCGAAAACGAACTTACCGCTCTTGGCACTCGATTCAGATACGTTTGACGAGCCGGGATCAGCAGAGCTCCAGTAGAGCGTCTTGGTATACGGATGCACCCAAAAGAATCGTTTGTGTCGTCTCTCCCCGTGTCCTTTTCCAATCGTGCGCCTCGTATACTTGTACAAGAATTCTCCAATCATTGTTTGGGTAATTGCATGGATGATTGAAGGATCTGTTACCTGACCACCCTGGTCTACGACCTGGTTTGATACAACAGATGCACCTTGGGTATGCCCGCGATCCACGAACGGGTTGCGATCCGACGACATCGACGACCGCGGAGAAAGTGCACTGCGGTCCGAGGCGAGAGAAGTACTCGAAAGTTCCCTGCGCTCCTTCTCCCGAACACCCCATAATGGTAAGCCAGAGGGGGGATGCGAGTTGTGTGCGTGCGCAGCAGCGTTTGCGGCAGATCGGAAACTGCTTGTGGAAGGTGGCTGGCGGATAACTGACGAGGGAGGCATACTTGACCCGTGTTGTCTCCCATACGACCCTTTGTTGTTCACAGACAGCATCGAGCCGAATGTCGGGGTAGTTGCACGTTGAATGAGCTCTGGTGGCGGCGGAGATGACGGCCGAGGCGGAGGGCCATCACCCGAAGCAGACGAGGTCGTTGGGAATCTTCTCTCAGGTATAAACGACGGTGGAAGCATGCTGTTCAGTGGGGGTGGTTGACGAGGAGGTGGAGGCAGGGCCATCGTTGGTGGACGTGTCTTGTCCACCACAGAGGGTACATTTGACGTCGTACGGGATCGTTTGGTAGGGTCTTCAGCAACAACGGAATTGGCAGACTCGCTGGACGTTCGCTGTTCGGAGTGAGACATCCGGGATTGGATCATGTTAAACGTTGCAACCACGGAGTCTCTGATAGTAGAGACAGGGGAAGACGGGCCCGAGGTCGGCAGCGAGGCCGGTGGTGAGGCCGGTGGTGAAGCTGTCACAAATTGGAATTGCTGTCCATTCGCTCCAACCCTGTAGAGACCCATGGGCGTGCTGGGAGCGGGGCCATGAGCGAGCGGTGTGATAGATGAACTCGAGACATCCTGCTTTCCGGAAGGCGGCGAAGCAGTAGGAGTGACAGGCCTTAGAACATCCGTCTGTATCGACATCTCCCTGGCTTCCGGCTTGGGCTGCTCGACGTACTTGATGACCTCCACCTCAACCGGTTTGTCGACATACTTGATGACTTCAATCTCTACAGGTTTTTCAACGTACTTGATGATTTCGACTGGCCTGTCAACCTCCTTGATGATCTCGATCGGCTTCTCGATCTCCTTGAGCACCTCTACGGGCTTTTCGACCTCCTTGAAAATCTCGACAGGTTTCTCTACCTCTTTGATCACTACCACTTCCTTGATCACTTCCTTGATGACCTCGACCTCCTTGATGACCTCAACCTCCTTGACAACTTCAACGACTTTGACTTCCTCAAGCATGGCACTGACACCCTTTTCATCGTATTCGACCGTTCTGGGTGGTTCAGGTTCCGTGAAGGATTCCACAGATGCCCAACCCGCCCGACTCGAGATCCTCGACGCCTTGATACTCTCCTCGTCGCTCTCGGAATAGTCATTGTCCGAGATTGTCAGCATCGAATGGAAGTCTTCACGCGATTCGGAGGGGGTCGTCATCCCGATGCTCATTCGGGCATCTTGATAATCGTCTACATCTGTCTCCGTCTCAGCGCCTGTCTCGGTCACACCGTCATCAACATCGGATTCGGAATCGTAAGCAAGTTCGGAGTGTGTAGAGAGTGAACCAGGCATGCGGCCGTCTCGTACGGTCAGGTCTCCGCCAGCATCATCCAAGAATTTGGGGAAATCGGACTGCATAGGGGTCGTGCGGCGAGATGCGGGGGTAAAAACGGAGTTGCGAGGATGTCTTGGGAGAGATGAGCCCCCGTGAGTGTTTGATTCAGAAGACACAGCTTTGTCAGTGTGTTGAGAGGAATCTGAAGTGACGAGGGCAGTGATGGTGGGGGAAACCGTGGCTACCTCGGCCTGCACACCGGTCTCAGTCATCACAGGCGGGAGGGTGGGGACTAGCAACGTCAATTCACCCCCGTCAGTCTGGCATTCGACTTCTTTGGTCTCGCGCTCCTTATCGAGGATGTCGTCCTCAATCACGTCCGTCATCCCTACGCCCAGCTCTGCGGAGAGAGCTGTGGATAGTGCCTCGGGCTGTCCGACAAATGAAGGAGGTCGTGCTTCCTGGAATGCAGCACCACCGCGTGGACGGCGTTGGGCACCGCCACGTCCGCTGCGCGAGAGAACGGATTGACGCAGGGGACTAGAGCCGGAATGGAAAGAACCGTAAGACGCTGACTTACGAAGCACATTTGCAAAGGCAGGATCCATTCCATCAACGCTTGTGCGGTTGGAAACCGGCATGAACGACGAGACTTCTAGACCATGCTGGTTCATGTCCTCCTCCTCGTTGTGATCATCGTCAGACGCGTCGAGGATGAATTCATCAGAGCCACCTTCCTGGTCGTACAGAGCACCTGGAATTGATGGAACAGGAGGAGAGCGCGTTGACTTGGAACCGAGTGTATCGATGCCATTTGGAGAGGTACTGCGGCCAGCATTCTGGAGTCGTTCAGAGAGTGAGATGCCACCACGCCCTCTCCGACCACGCCATCCAGGATAGCGGAAGGGGGTAGCCTTTTGCCTTGGCTTCGAGTTTGTAACAGGACCAAGCTCATCAACATCTTCGAATACATCGCTCCCCGGTGGTTCGTTCTCGTCATGAATGTATCCGGACGGGGCTTCTAGTTTACGCTTGTAATCCATACGCATCTCTTTCTCGCGATGAAGGCTGCCCTTGAGCGTCTTGATTTGTCTCTCTGCGTGAAAGAGCCGTTGCTGAAGCGCTTCTATTTCCTTGTTCGGATGATTGGATGCGTGGAAGGGACGTGAAGGTGAAGGATCTGGGGAAACGTCAGCCAGGTCCTCGAAGGACTCTGGCTGGAACACGGCGGAGGCGTCCTGCCGTTTCCTGTTGGTAGAAGCACCAGCCACCGAGAATACGTCATCCTCATCCATGGTGGCGGGGGTCAAAAAGTCTTTGGCATCCCCTGAACCCGGGGTGAAGGGAGAACCAAACTTGGGCCCCAGTCTCCGGTTCGCTTTGGCGACTTCGGCTTTCAAAGCATCAAGTGCAGACTGCAAGTCTGATTTATCGCGCTGTAGACCTGCAGCATGTTTCCGTGCCTGGGCGAATTCGGTGTCATGTTTGGCCTTGAATTCGTCGAAGGTGGTTTTGATGCGCTCTGCTTCATTCTTGTGTTGGTCTGTGGATTCGCGTGTTGTATTGAGCAGCCTTGTGAGTCGTTTATGGTCTGATTCGAGTCTCTGTGCGTTGCTCTGTGAGTCGGAGAGTTGTGTGCGGAGTTCCTGCAGGGTGACTTCAAGGTTCCAGTTCTCCTCCTTGTATTTGTCTGAACGGGGTGGTTTGGACGTTAGTAAGACGCAAAGCAGGGATGGCAGGGAACGTGCCTGAACTTTGCTCTTGGGAACGGAGCGCAGTGCGGAGGGACTCGATGCTCTTTTCGAGGTCGTCCTTTTCCTCCTTCATGTCCTGAATCGCTTTGTCACGCTCTCCGAGAAGGCTTTGAAGGCGCCGGACTTCAGTGAGCAAGCCACTGCCGATTTCAAATGCGAACTCTAGATGACGGAGATGAGGGCATGATCAGAGAAGCGAAAATGATCCGTTGAAAAGTGACGCACCAACGTCATCTGCTCTGTGTGCTGCATTTTTGGCGCGACGAGACTGAGCAGCGGAGGATGAGGAAGGTTTGGAGCGTTCGGGTTCGTCACGGGGGAGATCCTTAATGGGGAGTGGCGGAGAAAAAGAGTCTTCCGCGGTACGCTATAAAACACAGTGAACAACGAGCGAAAAGGGAAGGCGAGAGGAGATGAGAATGAGGAGCACGGACGAATGGACGCGTGGTGTGAGTGTGCAGAGTGCAGACGGTATGGCATGTGCGCGCGAGCAGGGACGACCGGGAGAGGGTCAGTGCACGCGGCGACCACGAGGCCGAGAAAGAAGCGGCGAGAGAGGGGATAATAGACACTGGGATATTACCGGGGCGAGAGAGACGAGATATGTACCTTTGGGCCGAATGCGCCTGATAGCTGAGCGTTTTCGATGTCCCAAGCCTTGATGGTGTCGGCGAGTTCGCGGTAACGCTCTCTGGCGTCGGCGTCGAGATCACCGTCGTCGCCACGTTCGGCATCAAAGTCCTGCAGATGACGAATCTTTTCTTCGAGTTCGATCTGCTGAGCGAGGACGCGCTGACCGAGTGCGCCGGCCTGTTGGAGCTGCTTTTCCTTGCCGTCGAGGAGGAGCTGAAGCTGAAACTTGCGGTCAGAAGGTGAAGCGAATGGAATGAGTGAAAGTTCGGGCAAGACAGCGAACAAGCCGTCCGACGCGCTGGTCATTTTGGCTCTCTGGTCGGTCGACGGCGACGGTGGTTGGTGAATTTGGTGCAAGAATGAATCGAACACAACTACCATTTCCACGTCATCACGTGACCCAGAGCCATGTTGCGTATTGGCGTCGACGTCGGTGGAACGAACACGTTCGTATCCGATTTTAATACAGAAAAAAGCGCGTTTCTGACGAGGAAAATGACAGCGACGCCGTATTGCTCGACGTTGAAAACAAGCGTGTGCTCGCATCAGCGAAACATCCGACGACGCCGGACGTCACACTCGGCATCCAGGACGCCATCAAAGCAGTCGCAGTGGCCGACATACAGGCCATCGCCATCGGGACAACAGTGCGTCGCTCGGTTGTCCGTCTCGCCCAGCTCAGTCTAGACAGCACTTTGTCAATGCGCTCGTCGAGCGAAATCGCGATCGTCTAGATCGTGTCGCAGTCATCCGTCTCTGCGGCCCTTTCACTCGTGGCACGCCTCCCTTTGTCGGCTTTCCGCACGACCTCAAGTCTAGTACGTCCGTTCTCGCCGTCTCGATCCGCAACCATCACACACCGCATCGCCAGTCTTGAAAGGACCCACCTTTCTCGTTTCGGGCGGACTGCAGATTGATGGCAGCGAAATCGCCTCTGTCAACGCCACAGAGATTGAGTCTGCCTGTGTCGAGATCGAGAAAGAGGCACGTCTTTTTCGATCCTATTTCTGGATCTCCTTCAACGTTCCTCCAAAAGCACATCCGTGCCCTCGCGATCATCTCGGTTTTCGCCCCCATCGACTTCAATCTCAAACAGGAAGAACACGTCGCTTCGATCGTGCGCGCAAAACTACCTCACCTCAACATCGTCTGCTCCAAAGACGTCGCTCACATCGGCCTCCTCGAGCGCGAGAACGCCTCCATTCTCAACGCCTCCCTTCTTACATATGCAAAGAAGACCGTCTCTGGCTTCCAGAAGGCTGCACGTGCTTTACATCTAACGTGCCCTGTCTTCATTACCAGTAACGACGGCACACTTCTCAGCTGCGCCCAGGCCGCTAAATTACCTATCCGTACCTTGTGAGTCCCTGTGACGAGAATCATCAAATTCCCCATCACATCCATCAATAGTTCTTCTGGCCCAACCAACTCAATGAGGGGCGCCGCATTTCTGGCATCCCTTCAGTCAGACATCTCCAAAGAATCCGCATTGGTGGTCGATATAGGAGGCACAACAGTTCGTCCTTGTTCCCTTCCCCTTCCTCGGTCTCTATAACCGACCCAACCACAGACGGATATCGGCATGCTTCTGTGCGTGTTTATCCTCTTCCAGTCCATCCGTTCTCATTCCCCTGATTTGAAGACCGAGCGGCTTCCCTCGACAGGCTGCAGCACTTCACGAACTCTGCGGGGTCTTGCTAAACTTCTCTATGCCTCATGTCACCAGGTATTCCAATACGTTTCCCTCCCTGCCCTGTTCATCCCAAACTTCCCCCCTAGCATCGGTCTCGGAGGTGGCTCTCTCGTCCGCCAGGATTCGCATTCTAAACGGGTAACCGTTGGCCCTGACTCGGTTGGCCACCGAATTACTTCCGATGCCCGCGTTTTCAACGGTGCAACCCTTACTGCTACTGACATTGCCGTCGCCGCAGGACGCGTGTCCATTGGTGACGTTTCCCGTGTAGCAGCTCTTGACCAATCCGTCGTCGACGGTGCGCAAAAGGCAATCAAAACCATGTTACAGGAAACCCTCGACGCAATGAAGACGTCAGCGGCGGACATCCCCGTCTACCTCGTCGGCGGAGGATCAATTTTGGCACCAGACGAACTCGTTGGAGTCAGTCGGGTGCATAGGTTTCTGCATTTTGATGTCGCCAATGCAGTTGGCGCCGCAATCGCTCAGGTTAGGTCAACCTCTCTGACAACACCCTACCCATTCGTTCATCGATATCCAGATATCCGGCACAATTGACTCGTTTGAAGACATTTCCTCCACACCCATACCCGAAGTGAGGAAAGCGATTGAAGCCAGAGCGATCGCCCGCGCGGTGGCTTCTGGAGCCGCACCGGATCGTGTATCCATCGTAGAGAGCGAGGTAATACCCATTGCATATACAGCTGGAAGATGTCGTTTCTACGTCAAAGCTGCTGGAGACTGGAGTGGGAATGCAGTCCCAGATGAAATAGATGGCGCTGACCCTGTTTCCGACCTACCAACCGAGAGCAACACTACACCCTTCCAGATGGCGCAGGACATGGCACACGAAGGAGCTTCTCTATTGGGCTCGGCTGGTGGTATCATTTCCTACAAGCCTAAAGTGCAAGGTGGCCAGTGGTTCTTGTCTGAGGTTGACCTTGAGTGGATAGCGGATGGGTGCTATGTCCTCGGGTGCGGCGGAGGTGGTTCGCCGTTGCACATCTTTTGGGAGCTGAGGGAGATGGTGCGGGCAGGCGAGATCATCCGCGTTATTGATTTAGCTTCCCTCACCCCGGAGGCACTTGTCGGTTTGGGTGGAGCACTTGGTAGCCCAGAAGTGTCGCTCGAGAGGTTACTTGGAAATGAGTTAGCGTGTCCGTACACCCTAGACAATCTTTGGTTGACCCCTTTACAGGTACAACGAAGCGAGTGTCAGTCTTTGGGAGTTCCTGGGGGTAAGTCACGGACCGTGGACCGATAGCGGCCCGTGTCTCACGCACGTTCCCAGATAACGAAACCTGACGCTCTCTGTGCGTTGGAAATCGGTGGTGGAAATGGGATGATCAATGTGAATCATCTGTCATCTCAGTTTCTCGTACTGATACGCCGTTTAGATGATCACAGCCGCCACAAAGAATTATGATATCCCGATCGTCGATGGCGATTTCATGGTATGTAACCACGATCTCTTTTTCCCGCAATTCCCGGTGACCCGGTCCGCACCTCAGGGTCGCGCATATCCAACTGTAGGCGGATCGCATGCTACATGGACGAAACGATGAACTGAGGATCTTGTAGTGGCATCAAACGACTGCCAACGTGTACGACGAAACTGGTCGTGCAGTAGACCTTCTCCCAACCTCCATAGCTAGCGGGGATGGTAACGTCATGGTTGGTCTTCCATTATTTTCTGAAAAGCCAACGGCCCTGATCACGTTATAAAGATCATGACCAAGGCGAGGAAAGATACCGATGTCGATGCTTCCATGCGTGCAGCTTGTATCGAGATGGGGTGGGTTGTTGCGCGATTTCCCGATGCCACTCGATTCTCAGATTCATCAGAACATTTGTGGGACTGGCCAGTCGACCGCAGCGAGCCAAGGTCCTAAAGTTTTCGATGATTGCCAACACTGTTTCGTTGAGCTGGCGCGTCGGAAGAGCAATTGCGCTTGCACGGAAGCAGTCCAACATTGATCAGATCGGTCAAGTCGTCGTCGACGCTGTTGGTGGGCCCGAGACCGCCAAAGTGTTGTTCGGAGGGAAGATCATCGACCTTCGCAGAAGGTGTGCCACGTTCCACCCAAAAAAAAATGCTACTAGACCCGTGGTTGCCTAGGTTGTACAAAGGACATACGATTGGGGAAGTAGTCGTCGGGGCTCTGTCCGCGGACGAGGACGTGGATGATGATCCCAACAAACCCAAGCAAGTGTTTCAGGGCACGTTGACCATACCTTTCAAGAACGAGAATTTGTATGCGGAGCACACCGCACCAGATGGTCGAAAAACGGTACCGAGGCGCTGGCATTTTGCGCCACAAACGCATGCTAACGTGTCGGCTTTAGATGCTAGCTACTGTGCCAGATCTCATTGCAGTGCTGGACGCCCAGAACGGTTCAGCGCTGGGCACGCCACAATACAAATATGGATTGAGAGTGTTGATCCTCGGAATAACGGCTGCCCCCCAATGGACCAACACCTCGAGGGCCTTGGAACTTGGGGGACCGAGTGCTTTCGAGTCGGTCGCTTCTTTAACCAGACTTGCTCCATGCTCATTTTCATCGTGCAGCTTCCACGACATCCCGTATACGCCGCTTGGTGTGTACTGCAAGCCACGATCGGTTATTGAAGAGTATGCAGATGGAACGTAACGTGTCTTGCCCATTAGCGCGAATCTGGAGTACTTGGAGTGAGGGTGTGCCACAATATACCACATCCCTTGCATACCTCTGCGCGTCCTCATGTTTTTTCTCTCTCTCCCTGTGCTTTCCTGTGTGTGATCGGAACATTCCCAGTGCCGAACAGATTGCGTTGTGACCTGACACGATGTCTGCGCGCGTTCGGTGCCGCAGTGTCTCTTGGGCTGCTCGACCGATGGGTGCTGGCAAGACAATGTGGTTCGATCAGCGGACCTTTCCAGATTGATGATGTTGATGATACATCAACGTCTCAACTTACGGACTCTGGAGAACTCGTTCTCCACCACTCGGCGGTTGGGCTTTGTTGAGACAACAACTGGCGTTGGGCCGTTCGAATAACCCAACGGTCGGAACCGTACCGAGGCACGGTCTAAAGCTGTCCAGCACCGTGTTGGTTTTGAGGACGCGCCACCTCGGCGTGGTGTGCATCCTGACACGCATTTTCTGGATTGAGATCCTGTGCGTGTCTCCAATTAGCTTGGGAGTTTCTGTCGTCCCAAATCTGAGGCCCAGCAGCGTCGTCGGGTCGATGGCGAAAAAAAAAAAAAGACATTTGGTCTTCGCCGGGCAAGCGAGTGTCACTACGGGTGGTAGACCTGCCAACCGCGGCGTAGCAGCCCTTGTGAACGCACCGAAACCCTCTACCACGTCCTGATACGTAACGACCCAGGGCACAGTCTGGGTCTTTGGACCCAAGGGACTACCCGTCGCTCTGTGCCTTTGGACAACCCTCGTTCTCGTCCTCGTCCTCGTCGCGGTGATGAAGGCAACACAAGGGTCGTTGCCCTCGTTCAGACTGGGTGGGATAGTAGCCGGATGCGGTGTGGTCCCGAGCGGAAATTTGGGACATGATTGATCCCACTATACGAACACGCGCTGCCAGCGGGCCGGTGAATTGGTAGAGCAAATGGTGATAAATTAGTCTATTGTGGCGGATTATGCACATGTCCAAAAGGCTGCAAAAAAGGCGTTATATTATTCCACACATGTGGAAATCGGAGAAAAAAAAATAGAAAAAAGGGAGAGATCATGGATCGTGTTCGTGCTCAAAAAAGTCTGTTGCGTGTGTAGTATGAAGATACGACACAAAAACAAGTGTTGGATGGTTCGATCGTGAACATGAATACGACGACGAGTAGCTCCGCAAATACAACGTAAGTGTGCAAAAAGGAATGCTATCAAAGCGTCAAATAAATCAGACCTTCGCAGTCGCAGTCGCAGTCGCAGTCGCAGTCGCCTGTCTCGCTGCTATACGTCTTCGTTTCCAAGCAGGCATAAAGTCCACGTTTCGAAGCATGACCACTGCTACGGCGTATATGACACCGAAACATATGGCCGGGATCGTACCTATATGATAGCCCTTGACAAGTGCATCAAGGATTTGATTTTCATACTGGGGATACTGGGCGCGGTCGTCCGCCAGCCCCAGGCCCTGCTTGACAAGCGAAGGAGGAAGTTGTCCTCGGAGCGAATCTGTGAAGCTAGTCTCAAAGACAGCTGTCAGAAGCGCTGTCGCAAACGTTCCGCCGAGAGTTCGGAGAAACGATAGGAAACCACTGATACCAGCGATCTGGTGCGGCTCAACGGATAGAGGCCCGACCACGAGCGAAGGCTGGTAAAGAAGACCAGAAGCTACACCCGTGAACATGGAGTACCCGATCGTACGTGCGACTGGCGTGTAACGGCCTACATCCAGCATTAAGCCACTCCCAAGCGCATACAAGAGTCCCCCGACGACTCCGATGAGTCTTACGTGGCCGGTGAGCGATACGATATTGGCACCGAGGACTGACGAAGCACCCAGAGTCAGGATCAGTCCAAACATCTGTACTCCAGATGTCACCAGGCTAGAACCTTTGACGTCGATAAAGTACCGCGGCAAAAAGAAAACAGAACCAAAGTACCCTGCGCCAGTAAGAAAGTTGATGAGACACGCAATGGGAATATTCGGTATCCTAAACAGGTTGATGTCGACGACGGGTTGCTCAACCCTGAGTTCGTAGCAGACGAAAACAGGAATGAGACACACCCCAACCACGAATAGAGAAATGATCAATGGAGACTAGTAGAAAATGGATGAGCGCCCCACGCCTGTGTCCGAGCTACTCACATTCCAAGGGAACATCTTGTTACCCATCTCTATTGCGATACAGATTGTGCTGGATATAGCGACGGCCAGGATGCAACCGATGTAGTCTACTTCTCGCAGTTGAGCAAGGAGGCCGATGCGTTGCTCTCGATGTGGAACAGGATAGCGAAGACTGAATGAACCGATAACCAGGGTCATGCCAATGAGTATTAGGGTTATCCAAAACAACCATCGCCAGTCGGCTTCGACGGAGATGACTGCGCCCAGGACAGGTCCTATTGCAAGTCCGACAGCCGAAGCGAGATTGAAGAACCCGAGCCATAATCCTCGCGTATCGGCTGTGGTGAGGTCCAAGACGATGATGACTCCGACGGATTGTCTCCCGGCAGCTCCGATGCCCTGAAGTAGACGCGCCCCAATCAAGGAATTCATGGACTGAAACGAAATCAAACAAGGAGGCACATTTCGAGACACGGACAAATCCTACCGTAGCCAACCCACACCACAGCGTGCCAGCCCCAAAAATCAGCATTGTCCCAAGTAAAACTTGAGCACGACCAAAGATGTCACTGAATTTTCCGAGCAAGGTCTGGGTGACGGTGAAGCCCAAGAGGTAGGCTGTGGCAAGCCAGTTTTGGTTAGGGAGATCGCTGAAGTCGGCACTGATGACATGCATGGCAGTGGTGGAGGTTGTCTCGTTGAGGTAAGCGGTAAAGTTACCGATCCACAAGCTGGCCATGATCAAGAAGAATCGAAGTTGGGAAACGATGACGGCGGGTTGCTGATTTTGAGTGACGTCTGCCTGAGTGCTTGTGGAGGACTCTCCCGAGGGACGGGACAACGAAGTGGTGGGAAGGGTGGTAACCTTTTTCTCCTCGTTGAGCAACTCTACACTGTTATTCATGGTCGCGCATTGCGAGAGAGTGTGGGTAGGAGAGGTACTCGTGCGAGAGGGAATCATGGTATGGGACGGGGAGGGATCAATGTATAAGAACCCAAGGATGGAGCATCAAAGCATGCGCAGGCGTGGGCACGTGAGGACGGGGAGAGGGAGGGGGGATATTAAAACAGGGGCAGGGGATAACAGAGCCTGTGTCAAGGGTAGATGAATGGGAGGAGGAGAGGGAAAAGGGGACGTACGGGCGGATGAGAGGAACGATAGATATAAGCATGAGGGAGGAGAGAAAACGTAGACAAGGATCCGCGGGGGGGGGGGGCCTGGGATAATTCACGGTGCGGGGAACTAGACCACACGAGTGGGAGAAAGGGAGAAGATGTTGTAGAAGAAGAGAGACGGTTCGTCGGAGAAGACGGCGACTCTTCTTTGGATCCATGTTTGCGGGAGTAATTCTAATTACAAAAGGTAAGTCGGGGAGGGGAAGCGGACGGAGAGAGGGTGCCTACGCAACCGAATAGGCTAATTCTCGAAATAACACGTTGGGACTTACTTGGAGACGGTCCGCGGAAATCAGCACGCCGTTTGCGGATTCTGTGTGAGATCCGATAAAACGAGATGACCGACAGTCTTGGTCGCCGGTCCACCCTCGTCCTGCCGCTCATCATTCTTGGTACATAGACGAGAGCACCAAACCCATTTCCCGCGACGGCACATCAAAGTTGGTTGCCATACACCGCGCTGGCTTCGGCGTCTCGACTTCGGTGTTACCACTCTCCCTTGCAAGTCGCGATTCCCGTTCGAGGGCCACTCCATCGCACAAGAACACCACACATTCGCCGTCCTGCTGTCAGAATGTGCCAGTCCACAGAGCCACACAGCGAAACGCACCCCGGCGTACCTCCGAGTCATTGACGAAGAACTCCCTGTGCTAACCCACCGAAGATGCACATAGCAGCCCATGGGCTTTTTGTTCGCACGTGAGCGCACCGCATCTTACGACACCCACCACTACCACCACAACACCCACCCATCGCGGATTCGCCAGTTCAATCATCATGGCAGCCCCATATCATTGCCCGGTGGCGACGATGGAGACATCATTATTGTGCACAGACACTTCAACACGCGGTCGCAGTAAGCACGCGACACCCTTGTCCGCGGTACTTGCACTATCATCACAACCCGGTAACCCTCGCTCGTAAGCTACAGATCCCCCGGATATCACCCCCTGATCTGCACCAGCCATCAGCAACATCCATCGTCACCCTGAATAGGCAGTTTTTCGTCGTGATACACGACCCCAAATGCTCTAGCCATCGTTCTAGGCGAGAAAACGCGTGGACATGGAGAGTTGTGGAGCAATATTCGCGTAGCATCACCGGATCACCATGCAACTGCGATAGGGGTTTCCTCAATAAGGATCCTCAGCCATCCTCCCTGCACGTTGTAAGCTCGACTCGAAACCAGTACTCGGGCCATCGACTTAACCCTTCCTTGACCACGCACCTTGCCTGCCATTCTTCAGGTGTTGGAATGGAAGGGCCGGCCAGAGTCCAGCCCAACGCGCAGTGCAGAGAGAGCCATGTGAACATTGTTTATCATGACAAACCTGATCCGTGTCGTTCGCACTTGACACTGTTACCAAAAAAAAAATTGTTGTCGTCTCCCACCCAAAGATAGCATTCGTGGGTCTCCTTCCTCGTTCTTTTCTCAATTCCAGCATGCACCGAGGCTTTCAACGAATCGGACATCTTCGGTCCATGCGGTTGCGTGAGATGTCGTCATACAGATGTGTCCGAGAATGTCAGACCGGGCCTGCTAAACCCCAAGCCGAATCAGAGGGAAAAAAATTTCATCATGAACGTGAGACGTGGCACACACAAGTATGTACATAGCACCTGACAATGTACCTTTACGGCCAGCGTTATTCTCAGATTCATAAAACCTTCAACGGTATCTGGGCACATAGATGTGTCTCTGCCAAGTCGAGCCAATCTTTTTTTTCTCTCTGGGATAACTCAACAAGCTTGCTTGGCTGTCAAAGACTTTTTTTAATTTCACATGACTTGTCTCCGGGCGAGCGTGCGCTATCAGGAGCTTCACGTGAGGTACCGCTCTATGTGCACCCGATGACCTTGGGCTCGCCAGCATCCGCAGGATAGGTTAGTAAATGAAAAACTGTGTTTTCAGAAGCCCGTCAACGGACTTCTCGTGTCTGTGATGATCCAATTATGGCCCATGCTTTAAGTCCTTCCCTGCGCATTATCCGAACCTAATCACTTGGGAAGACACCACGCGCTGGGGAACGGTTGCCGTGAAATATATATCATGTGTTGTTGCAAGCCATGCTATGGTAACGACGAGACAAACGTGTGCCGAAAGATGCGTCCCAGAAAACGACAACTGCCCAGCCTACCAGGCCGGCCCTCGAAGGCTCGTGGCCCCGGAAAGCGAGCCACCACTGGTAAGCTGGGGTTATCAGATCAGATATCCAGGCCTCGCAGGGAGAACATATCACACGCACTGCAACACTAATCTGCTTATGAACGAGGCAGAGGTCTGCAGATATGAAATCGGTTTGCTTCAGACTCTCGTGGCCGTCCGTAACGAAGCCGACTTACAGTCGAGATAAGACATTGCGCCATTGTTCTGGTCCTCGATTAACATATCGCTAAATTCGATCTCCATACCGTCCATGTTCTGACGGACCACGAGCATTTTCGGCACGCGCCCACGTTGGCTATAACGGTGACCGAGGATATACTGCACCTGTCGGGATAATCGGGTGTCCAGAATTGGGAGTTCAGTCTACGCAAATAGAATCAAGCATGTCTCATCGTTACGTCCAAATCACCTCAAGACTAACCATACTGTTCAGATCCAAGGCGAAAATATCATCAACGCCGAACAGGTCCAGCAGTATCCGAGGCGAGACGCCCGCGCCCACCCAAAAGATCATAAATTCCTCGTTGTCTATCAAACGTCAGTTGGTCGCAATTCCGAATCGCAAACACCTTCGAAATACCTATCAGATAGATGCCGTGTCCTTCCATAAACAGATGGCTATCCCGCATAAGCGACGGCATATAGACGTGACCAGTCGTGGGGTCCGGGACTGCTCTATTCTCATCCAAGTCGTGAAGTGCTAGAAGGCGGGGATAGAGGTGCTGCATCGTGCTCCGCACGCTCATTGAAAGGATCTTCTGAGCGTAATAATTTCGCACATCCGCGGAAACATTGCGTCCTGCACGCGATTATGAGCCAAGGTTCATCAACAACCACAAAGACGAGCCCTTTAAGGGTTTGGACTTAGTAATTGCTAGAACGTAGAGGGGGAGTGCACGGAAGGCTTCCGGAATAACCAACTCCAGGCTGTTTCAGAAGCATACAGGAATCAAAAAACAACCCGCTCACCTGTGAAGCCGATGTAGCCGCTGCACAATTCCGTCTGTATCCAAGTAGAATGGACGAACATTTATCTGTCAGCTCCTCTCTGATCTGAGCCATTCTTTGTGAGGACAAGTTCACCATTGCTATCCAAAATCATGTCACGGCATATCACTAAATAGGTAACGATAACTCACACTCGCGAGCAAAATGGCATACGACAGTGTCCATATCCGCAGAGCGAAATACGTTACCTGCCAACGACACTACTTGCAGAGCAAGATTGCACGTTCGTACCCGCCGCTGGCCGTCAACAGACGTGTATAAGACTGCGCACTGCAAATATGCATACTGGCGTTCATCCAGCGTTCGAGAGTGTTGAATCAATGCAGAGACGGCCTTGTCTGAGTCAAAGACACCAAGCGCAAGATCCGTAGATGACCGTTCTTGAAAATTCCCGTAGTACTTCGATATCCGCAGACCTTGCAAAACGAAGTGGAAGAGTGAAATAAGCTCGAGCTCATAGAACATTACCATGAGAACAGCGGATGCGCATCACACAGCTGAACGCGGTAGTTCGCGTCACCAACCTCCGGAGCTGAGAGGCCAGAACAATTTGGTCACGAGAGGGATTGTATCGAGGATGGAAGAATAATTCGCCACCGGTAGTCGAAGGCACGATGCCTAGGCGTGTCCGGTGTCAGAATCCATGGACTTGATTTGATAATCCCATACCAATTGAGCCAAGGTCAATGGCTCTACCCATCCCCAGAAACATGCTCACACCAATGCCTTCGTCGGAACATTCCTCTGCAATTTCACGCCATGTCTGCACCCTAGGAATGAAGAGTGTGCGTTCTTTGTCCGTGCCATAAACCTGGCCTTCGTCCGTCAAGGGTCCCAAGGCAGCTGGGCCAATCGTGGGCAGGGTGCATTGAAACGTAACAATATGACCTCCTCGACCGGCCTGCAGGAGTATTATATAAAACCCTCGCTACACGGAGTACTCTTCGCGCACCAAAGCAGCAAGCCCGGCAACGAGAGCCCCGCCAAGACAAGATTCCCTGATAACAGTCTGGCTATAACGTTCGGCTAAGGAACCCACCAGGCTTTCAATAACTGTCCTACCAGAATACATCAGGCGGAACATGTCATTAGCTCGACATCAAACATACCTCGATTCCAACGGGTCAACAAACAGTCCGTCACACAAAGGGAGGAATATCTCTTCCAAGTCTGCGACGACTAATTGATGGGCTTGGGGAAGATCTGCCTAGTGAATAGCTGAGTGGGATCCGGCACATAAATTGGACCGATCCTTACAGACAGGTTGTAAAACTGAAGTGTTTGGTCAAAGGTGAGAAATCCGACTCTGCATTCGTGTGGGAAGCAGGGTTCGAATGTTGAACCATCAGCGGTAGTTCCTCCATACAAAATGTCCAGGAGGATACTGCAAACAGACTGAAGAAAGCCAGATTCCACCGCATTGGCAGAAACGTCCAAGGCAAAGAGGTAATGCAGTGGAACTGGTCTTCGGGGTAACAATGGTGGTGGCTCGGGGGCAAAATAGGTTGGCGTCAACTTTGGCAGAGGAGGTGACGCCCAGTACTCATCACTCTCTACGACAAAGTCCACAGTACCTCTGTTCAGCTCGGGACGATTGCTATGGTCCAAACGCATGGAGTTGGCATCAAGGTTACTGAAGTACTCCTGTGAAACTAAGCCATGTCTAGTGCACAAACCAAGGTGTGGTCAAAGTTATAGTCGAACCTTCTGTTTCGTGGGAGCACAGATTACACTTCCATCTGGTACCACCGGCGACCCACGTACACCAAGGGTTGACGTATCCCCTGCACTGGGCACATCTCGCAGGACCACTCGGCCCACAGTCAACTAAAGGAACAGGGTCCTCTCGAGGGTCGAGATCCGCAAACGGTTGCACGACCACAGCAAGGGGTACATCGCATTCTCGAGTAAGATGGGCTGAGTTGGGAATATTCCAGGTTGTGACACGCATATACTTGGGATTCGAGTTGCCTGTATCACGAACGCGTCAGCAACGATAACGCAAGTGCACGCTAGTGAAAAAGAAGAAATGTTTTGGTGCTGTTGACTAATTCTGATTCATACTGTTCGGTTGACGCTCACCTTGATCAAACGCTACGAAGTCTGTCGTAGAAAGTGGCGGGTTGTTCCCCGGTAATGTCATGTACATATGTTTCTCCCATGTTTCTTTGTCTGCTTCGATGTCGTCTATTGGAGATGGGATCTGGTTTGCGTCAATGCGGGCGCGTAGACCTAGAAGGATAGTGAGTGTTGAAACGCCAATGAAGTAACACAACTCGCCCCTGTATGGTTCGCCAGCACTGTGGGGAGGTTGGGGTATGTGCTGAAGTGGCATACGAATGTGGTGGCAAGACTATGCACAGCAAACCCTGGCCTGGTCATTCGCGTTGCATACGCGGTGCCTGACATTGACATGGCTTGCCAAAAATGAAGGAGTCCCTCAACCAACCATCTCATAGGCTGATTGCAAGCACTAATTAATACAGTGGTATAATTCATCCATCGATCCTACAAACGTGCGTTTACATCGTCTTCCTCCCATAAACTCCAGATGAAACCCTGGTCAGGTGGAAAGCCAACTTTCACTACCTCTTCGTAGGCCCTCTTCACGCCCTCCGCACCACATACCCTACGGATGGTAATTCCCAAATGCTTGCGGTCCTGCATGAGGTCAGTCCATGCTTGTTTTTGCATGTCCCTGATTTGTTCAACGGACAGTTGCTTCCTGCGCCTCGCTAGCCATTCTGGCATGAAGAACCGTTCAAAGGTTGTCGGTGCGTGCCGTGACAAAAATCGTTCGTGGTCCACTTGTCCGTCGAGTCGTTCCTCGCTGATGGTGACAAATTGGTAACCCCAAGAGCAATAGATCCCACGAGACCCGATTTGGCGGCGTCAGAGAAATGGTTGAATACTCTGGAATTCATGCTCTCGTTGCCTGCGAGGTCGATGTAAAGCCACTTTTCGGATCGCTCGTTCATCACAATCGCGTTTTCAAATCCATCGTACTCCAGTATATAATCATAAAGTGCAAGCTTTTTTGTAAACTCTGCGTTTTTTCGAGATGTGAGGCCGATGACTCGTCTTGTGGGGTGGCTATTGACGGATGTAGCCCCCCGTTTAAGGATAAGGTACGCCAGGCAAAAAGCTGTCTTGGCTGACGCTGATGAAATGAGGACTCGGGTGGCACCACCTCGATATTCGGGAGCATTAATCCAGTCCTCGCACCAAAACGATGTCCAGAATAAGGGGCGATAAAGCATGGTGAGATCTTCGACACTGGGTGATGGATCATACAAAGGGTCCATAGAGCATCTGGTAACCTGATTGTACAGTCTCCTGTCTGGAAGTTGTGAATGACAGTACGAAATTCTCACCGCGCAAGCAAGTACCTTTTTGCAAATGTGGCCGAGAGACGGTGAATGTAGATAGATTGACCTCTGATGGTAAAACTAAGACAACAAGGAAGCGCGTAGGGGCAAAGTAACCATAGACGCGTTCGCCAGGGAGTATCGCTGGATGCGTCGAAGCGACCACAATTCCGAATCCCCATGCCGGAGTCACACCATGTGTACTTGATGATACACCCGACTCCGGGTCCTCCGGCGCCTCGTGAAAATCGAAATATCTACAAAATGAACCATTCATCCTGCTGTAGTAGTCCAACAAAGGCAAACCCACCGGAAGTGAGGAACCTCGCCCAGAGATTGGTAGGTGATATTGTTAGCAGAATATCCAAATCGATCAACTTTGATTAGCACGTGGTTGGGAGATAGAAGTGCGGGAACGAGCGATCTGGCCACAACCGCTGTACTTGGATCTCTGGCCTGGCCAGACGAGCGGCGAGGATGGCAAATAGTAAGGTTCAGTGGAGCGTTCATTTTGAAAATGTCACGGAGAGAGAGCGAGAAGTCCGACAATTATTAAACCGGCTGTCTCCAACCCGGATCGATATTGGGAATGAATGAGAAAGGGGTTGCCCCCCCCACCAAAAAAAAAACATTGCGCGATTCGGGCATGGTTTAGCTATAAGTTATACACTGGAATTCATTCTATACTGGCTTGCGCAAGGGTACCAGAAGGGTAAGTCGTCAACAAGCTGGCTACAAAGAAGGGAGAGAAGTTTGGACATTTAGGGGAAGAAGTGACAGAAAGGTGTTCATGAACCAAATGTCAAATCGTTACAAATGCCGGCCCAGCAGTCTCATCATGGAGATGGAAGTCCATAGTAAGGGATGCAAGGAATTATGCGAGTTGGCAACTGTGATTTGCAGTGAATTGCGGAATGCGAGAGATCAAGTCGACGAGCAGCATCGTAAGTCGAGAGTTTGAGAGTCTAATACGGAGGCTTTTTGAATTCGTCGTTGATAGCCTGTGCTTCGGGATCAAAGTCGTCGCCTTTCAAAAGCCCTCCCCCGGCGTCATAACTTTCCATCTGACATAACCCTCGTATCATGACCGGCGTTCAACCAATGAATCTGAGGGACAAACCTGTATGTGAACGCTGCCTCCTTTTTTCATGGAGACATGAGGGGACATCGAATTTGACTGAGGTGTACGGAACGCGACCGTTGACTGAGCAGTGGATCTATATGACCGTCGTGTCAGGAAAACGAAATCAAAGGCCTAGATATACGAACGAAAAGACCCCGGAGCTTGGAGCGGTAAAGCTTGTTAATCTCCGGACAGCTCGGCTAGCCACGATCTGACGGGTGGTGAGCAATACAAGAAAGCCACTCGAATTCGACTTACAGTGGACGCGATTGCAGCTGGTACATTTGCAATAATGGACATGACTGGGTTCAAGTTAAGCAGCATAAAAATCTAGCGATCAAAACAGTCTGTCAGGATATAGCGGAGAGCAGGACGGACCATCGCACTCACCGTCGCGAGGAGGTTCGCCAAGAACCTAAACACGGATAGTTAGTCATGACTGAAGCCAATGGCTGGCTTGAATATATGCGGACGTACGCGATAATAAAGTAAATCAATCCATCGGTAAATATGAGCCTGGTGAGCTTGGACCGACCAACAGCAGGAAATGCAAGTTTCCACCCGGTCAAACAAAGAACAGTGAAATCAAAGGCCATGGAATATATGAAACTAATAGCAAGCGTCTCGTTTTCAGTCTGCGTGATAACGCAGGCACCATTAATCCAAGCGGCCTTGAGGAGAATTCCTAGAGGCGAAATGGGTGAACGCCCGAGTGGCACTCGATCCACTCACCGTGTAACAAGAGCGACCAGTGTCCAAGAATGACGAGGATCAGGAAAGCTACGAGGAACTTATTTTGTGACCACACCGCCATTCTGAGAAATGCGATGGGCAATGTACAAGGAGTAAGATCTGCCGACTCACGTCCTGATCGAGAGATTGACACTTGCTAATCCAATGGCGGCATTTCCGAACACCTGGTTGAACGTATACAATCCCTGGCAATCTATTTCTGTTCTGACGTTGAGAGCAACGGTGCTGTGAGTATGAACAATATCTTTGAGATCAGAGTGCCACATAGAGAGCAGTCACACCCACATGCCTATGAGAGCAAATAGGAGAAAATAGCGTCCTGCGAAATAAAATATCTTGAAAAGGTCAATCACCAAGTGAACGGCGCTAATAGACATATAATTCTACCAATGGCCATCTGAACGATTTCTTTCCGGAGAAAAACTGCCAGTCAAAGTCCAGCGAGATAACGAACTCCCATCTGGAGATCAATGATGAGCGAGTTATAGGGCAAAATGGATGGGATCACGTACAGGTAAAGACCGAAGAGGGCGTGCATGAAATTATTGAAGGCGACTGAAGGTATGATCTCAGTCAGGATGAAAATGAATGGAGTACCCCTGACCCACTTGCATCTGCGGCAATCTCCTCGGGGGACTGCCAGTCGACCATTATATGCGCTGATCAGGGGGGAGTGATGTGTGCGGGGTAGGCAAGGGGGATGGACGAAGAACAGATGGGGCATACGGAGAGTGTTCTTCGAGGTTTTAAAGGGCATGCTGCATTGCGTATTTGCGCACTTGCCGTCACTTCGGCGGTGGCGTTTAGCGGGCGCTTGCGGACAAGGGTGAAATTTGAGCAAAATGGAAACCCGATTGCCACTCACGGAGGCTTTACTGAGTCGCGCCTGCTTCTTCGGTGTTGATGCATGTCTGACAGGCCTCAAGGACTCAACCGAGGTTCCATCCCTAAACTTAATCACATCTGTATCCCACCCAATTGTAGAGTCTCAGCCTCCTTCGTGACTTGATCGACGAAGCCCTCCTGAGACAAGGATTAGCGGTTAACGCTTCAGCAGTGTATCGGGCACTCGCGTGGCGTCATATTTGCAAAGGCATTATAGTGGCTGCAAATTTTCGGCGTTTGTCAAGAGCTTAAATTTTCTGGGGGGCGCTATTTTTGATCTTAATGTTTGAGGTTTGAGGTGTCTTGATGTCTGTCTTGATCTTCATGGATCCACATGGACAGAGTTGAATGAACTCATTTCTGATCCTGGTTAGTATGCCGTCTTCCCTAAAGTACATCAACTCTAAGGATTCCCTGGAAAGTGTGTTGTGAGCGACTCGATCTGCTCTACTGTCCAGGAGACTCTCGGGGTCAATGTCAGCGGGTACCTTGTGAATTCGGCAACTGTTACATGTTTGATCCTGCGATACGAAGGACCAATTCAGATCAATCGATCACCGCCGGTCGAAATTGGTTCCACTTCTTCGTTTGGGTTTGGAAGTTGATCGAGCAGGCCTGCCGGTTCAACAACACCACAGCAATAAAAACCTATTTTTTTCAGTACCATGGAATATAATAATAAAATTTGGCAAAACCCTTCACCGCTTCACCTGAACCAAATTCAGCACAAACATGAAATCTCTGACTGTTACCAGCCCTTCTGGTTGGCGATATTGACGAGTTGACACGCATACACGCTTTTCTGTCATACCAACCCTAGGCAGGACAGCCACTTTTCCGAAAATGAACTGGCGGAGAAGCAAGATAAAACAGTGACAAATCAAGGTCGGTTCGGACTTGAAGTGGTCCGCAAACGACGCGTCGACTTCAGTGAAACTTCTCAGTGCTTTCCAAAATTAACACCCATACTGGAACTCGCTGCTACGAGTCGCCTCGGATTTAAGGAGAATGAAGAATACCGTGCTTTCATATACGTGGACCTCGTCCAACACACCATCCAGCCTGACACGAATAACGCTCCAACTCCCAAGCACTCACACACGAAAAATATGCACTGTGCGGCTACGCCACTGATATTGTTCAAGCTGGAGATGTCACCTATGACAGCCCTTCAATCAAGTCCATCACACCAATGTCCAATCAATGAGATTCTGAACGATATATTCCATCGGCAAAAAAGATTCCAAGATTTTTTGTGCAATCAACTGCCAATATTAGAAGGTGAATGCATGTTCTTTGGAGGGTCGAGAGCACGCGGCAGGACCAATGGCGCAGACCACTGCGGGGATTACCAGAAGATAGGCCAGAAAAGAAGGTGCGAAGGTCGGTTGCGACGCCTTCGGAATACTGGGCATCATATTGTATCAGCGCCACCCAGTTTGCTTCATCAGAAACACTCGAGTATATGACCCGTCTCGAGACCACATTGCAAGTTTTGTAGTAGTATCGGGCGTTCTGATCCTGGTTTGCAGCGCCTGGAGAGTCGGAGGTGTGTAAATTCTTGTCTGTGTCAGATTCACCGTTTTGATCGATGTCAAGTTTTCTGTTTCACCTCCGCGTTACCATCTTGGTGCCGTTAAGCAACCCGCCCGGGCCGTTCCCGTGTCAGCGTTATTACCGCGTATTCTCAGCCTTCCCAACGTCGTGTTTTTCACCGATGGCGCCCTGGATGGTCGCCGAAGCCTGACAGGGACTACTGATGGCGTAAAGCGACCGACGCTTTTAAATGCAGGACTGTCGATAATTTCCTTCATTTTGCTTTTCCCTCCCTGTTTGAGTTCCCTTCAACGTGACTTGACAAACCACAGACCATCGAAATGGTCAATTGGCAGTCGCTTTCGGAACTTTCGATAGACATAAGTAAGTCGAAACCTTAGTCTGCGCTCTGTCAATCAAAAACTGTTGCCTAGTTGTTTTCGATAGAATTATGCATGCGTTGCTGGGTCTCTACGGGTAAGACGCGACTGTCGATTATTTCGGACCTATTAAGAGTACCTTCTCCAGGTGGGAAATCGTGGTGACTCTCAATTTTGACTGGTCCGTTATCTCTGGGAGAAGGAAATTTCGTTGGCCTCTTGCAAGTTGAACGTCTGAGACAAGAATTACCATTAACCACGTTCTCCTATAGATTTTTTACTTCGCCGGACGATACTTGTTGCTGTTTGCGATGATCGGAATGTAAGTAAACAAATTCCTGGCTTCCAGCATAACTGACCTGTCTCGCAGATTGATATCTCTTGATACGCCAGAGTCTGTTAATTTCCTTTTCCTGCTGGCCGTACTCAAATGAAGCGCAGACGGGTTAATTGCCAGGCTTTGTATGTGTTCAACCAGGTTTGTCTCATTGTAGCTGTGAAATGAAGGAACCAACTAATTCCAGCAAGCTTGCCGGCGACGCCGCACTAGGCCTCGCTAGTATCAACCTTTCACTTCGAACGCATGTCATTTCTGTCCCTCATCCTGCACGCTGCTCACATCGATCAGCACAGCATAGCCATTTGGTCCCATAACAAATGGATAGTTGGTGTCATAGTTTTCCTCATCCTTGGGCACTGGTCCCTTATTTTGCAGGGTACTTGGGAGTACTTTCAATCCTTAGACGCAGGCTGATGCAAGTTCTAGGAGTGCTACTCAAGGCAATCTGGATCCAAGGGGTTGGCTGTACGATTGTCCGAAGCAACACGACAATTCTGGCCGCCACGTTCATTTATTCAATGTGTTTCGATTTGGTGGTCCTCTGTTTGACTGCATACAAATTGGCATGGACTCAACGGATCTCCGGCACTTCTGGGATCCACAGTAAGTTGGTCCGCATGGTATTCTCTGACGGACTAGTCTATTTCATCCTCGCGTACGTTCTTAGTGCCTTCCCTAGCCTGTCTTGCGCTAATACATGGACAGGTTCTTGGCAAATATGTTGGCCACGGTATTCATGATCATGGATCTGAATGCTATCATGAGTGTTGTGTTCAATGTTCCCGCTGCCATAGCCTCGACGGTACACCCTCAGTAAATAGACTGAACATTTTCTCATCAAGGATCACAGATCATGGCTTCTCGCGTAGTTCGCCGGCTCTACAATTTCAGTCTGACCGTCCCAGAGGTATAGTATGTGACCTGTACTTTACCCGTTTATCAGTAGCTCAGTCCAACCATCCAGTCGTTCTGACGAGAGGTCAGGTGGAGTTACATTTGCAAATCCACCATATACTCGTGCCAGGCCTGTGGGAGAGCCGACGGCCATTCACGTGGAAGTGAGTGAGTCGTTTAGCCCGTGTCGTGGTCACTTCAATGACCTGCAGGTAGACACGCATCATCAAACGCATTCACTGTCCGATGTACCTCGGTACGCCATGAAGCCTTGCAGTGACCTTTTATCCGTCAATGACCACGACGAACATGCCAAATTGTCTCATGTTCTCTGAGCATCCCACGTAGTTCTGCATGCGGTCCTGTAGAGACAATCGTAGAAGTAGAAATTTGTGTTTGCGAAAGGTGGTCCTGTTATGCGTCCCCCTTGCTCCCTCGTATCTAGAATTATAGTCGTTCTTTTGAACTATGCAACCCAAATTCACGAAAGAACAGCCCTACCGCGCTGATGGTCACGTGACCGTAACTATTCCTGTAGTCGCGTTGTTGGTCCTGCCGTTCTCCTAATCTGAGCAAGGATGCCGCTCGTTCGTATCGAGCTTTCAAACTTCAAATCATACCGGTGAGTTTCTGTGCGGTCAGTTGCCCAAATGACGCGACGTTATCTCTACAGAGGTCATCAGGTCATCGGCCCATTCAAGACCTTCACTTCCATCATCGGACCTAATGGAGCGGGAAAATCAAACCTCATGGATGCAATCTCATTTGTTCTCGGAGTAAAGAGTGTTCAGCTTCGGAGCAGCCAGTTAAAGGATCTGGTGTACCGGGGTCGGCGTCTTGCCCGGGGCCCTGCTGACGGCTCGGAGGATACT
>JBBPJT010000163.1:0-44317 GCA_038088895.1 Xerocomus potaroensis | reverse complement strand
AAGTGGGAAACACAGTTCGCGTGCACAGAATGAGTGATCCCGAACGCGGGCAAGGCACCTTGGCCTTCAGTTAGGGAGCTGACCATTTTTACCAACCTACTTTACACCATGGGCCTCGTGATCCAGCAGTTTTTTTTTTTGCACTACACCTGCATGTTGTCTTCCTACCCATTTTTACGACCAAGCTAGTACTGTAACACGTTGACCGACATTGAACAATACGTGCACACACCTAATATCCTTTCCCGAAGCTAGGTCCTGCCTGTCTCCAACCTGTCTCTTTACCATCGACACTTGTCATGCTCCCGTCAAACTGTTCTACGCCCTCCTGATACTTGCGTCCGGGTCGTCTTAGCTCCTTGCTGGACATGCCTAAACCTTCGTATACATCACGGGATGTCACCCCCGAAATGCGCCTCTTGCTGTCTGAGTTCCTTCCACTCTCTGCAGAGGCGTCTTGATCCACGACAGTATCAAACTGGTGTTTAACAGAAGGGCTCGTGAATTCGCGCCTGCACATCTTGCCTCCTCAGGGACGGGATGGCTCCCTTGAAGAGAGTGATGGTGTATACGATGTATTTCTGACCCAAAAACTCAAAGCTGCAGGGTGGGCATATATACACGGTGAAGTCCCAGTCAGTAAACAGGCTTCCTCGATGGCACTCGGGGTAACTACGCGAAAAGCGTATGTCAATCAACAACCTTCTTGCCTTCGTCCCTAAAACGCCTGAGCTCCTTCTGCCAGGGTTCCCAGACTTCTCCGTACTTTCTGAGAAGTCTAGCGAGCTCTTCTCTCTGCTCTCTCTGTGTCGCACATCTATGAGTCGAATAGTTCGCGTATAGATATTCATCACTGACCAAATTCCACGGCTCCTCCCCACCATAAACATCGGTGAACAGATCGCGAAGGTCGCTTTGCTTGAGTGTTTCCGCCCGCTTAAGTGTGGTGATGACATCATTCTTGAGTCTGGCTTTGAGTTCCTCTTCGTCCGTTTCATTCCACCAGCCTCTCGACTCCATGAATTTCCGGAAACGTGTGATTGGGTTATCGATCTTCTTCCAGTTCTCGACTTCTTGCCGACCACGGTATGCAAATGAGTCATCCGATGTCGAGTGGTGGCCGATGCGGTATGTCATAGCTTCAACTAGTACGGCACGGCCACTTTCGAGACAGCGTCTGCGAGCCTCCTTGACAGCATTGAATACGGCCAAGACATCATTGCCATCCACCCTAACGGTCTCAACACCATATCCAGGACCACGTGCGGCTATTCCGTCACCATAATACTGTTCATGCGCGGGGGTTGAGATTGCAAAGCCGTTATTACGCGCCAAGAAGAGAGTCGGAGAGGGTATTGTTGAAGCAAGGAGCATGCCGGCGTGAAAATCCCCTTCTGAAGCGGCACCTTCGCCAAAGAAGACACATGCTATATTCTTGCTGCGTCTTGCTGGGTCACGCTTGAGCGCAAACCCTACACCAGCAGCTTGTGGTATCTGGGTTGCAAGGGGAGAGGAGATGGTATGAAAGTGATGTTCTGTAGACCCGAAGTGCTACGTGAAGAGGTTGTGTGCGGGAAAGCGTGAATGGTAGGAGATGGCATACCATGGGCATTTGCCGGCCTTTTCCAGACTTATCCTCGTGGTTTCCAAAGCACTGTGCCATTGCAGCGTTGATACCAAAACCTCTCCACAAGAGTACGCCCATTTCACGGTATTGGCCTACATTTGTCGATGGTGACTGAGACCAAGAATGCAAAGGCAGCCAGCTCACCTAGGACTCTGATGTGACGTCAGCAATATGGAAGACCAAAAATGGGTAAGACGACACACTCATCATCATCTGCTAGTGCCGCAGCAGAGCCGATAATAGTGGCTTCTTCGCCGTGCTGGAAGCGCATTGGCTAGTGGAATCCATAGAGGGAAAGCAGATATGAACTTACAGAAGTCATCTAAGGTGTCTGATTAGATCATTTTATCTATGAATGTGTGTGACTGCAAGGACGTACATAGAATGAGATCTTGCCCTGTCGTTGGACATTATAGAGAATGTTGTCCATCGTTGGCAGCAACTGCATGTGTTCATATCTGGGAACAGATATTGTCATTTGCAACACCAGGGGCAGACACAGACGCACAGCTTACGGGCAAATTCTAGCGTGATCTAGATAGAAAGGTGAGCAAACAGATGTTGAGAGAGGAAGAGAATCGACATCTGGTAGTTCCGCGCCTTCAACGGGGACGCCGACGCCATCTAGGACCCGGTAAGTTTGAATCTGACTGGTCCCCGAATCCACAGAGTTGAAAAAGTGTAGCTTTGGTGACACTGACGAAGGGCGCCGGTTGTGAGCAGCAGTCGCGATTGGCCTGACGAATTGTCTGAGCATTTGCGGGACAAGTTCAAGACCGGAACTTGGCCGGGATGTTACACAGGTGGGTTTAATTTATTACGTCAGGGTAGCTTGTGGGCCTCCTCTGCGGCTTTTCGTCGACCACCCAGCAACAATGTCACGTAGTCTGCACCACCCAAAACACGTCCTCCAGTGCTCCCTTTGGCCTTGGCCTTGAGGCCGGCGCGCTTTTTGGCCGACTGCAGCACGGACGGGGGTGGTGCAGGTGGAGGCACATCTTTCGACTTCCCGGTCGTTTTCTGTGCAAAAATGTGTCTGGCTGGTCTCAAAAATCGATCGTAGACACGCACTCGAACTCGCTTGTGTCGTTTTGCACTTTGACCCATGAGTTGGTCGGAATTCTCAACTAATTCCCACGAATAGTCCCGCTTTGAAAATGTTTTGATCTCGGCCTCGCGTCGCTTTGCTCCCATCCACCATGTCCCTCCCTCAACCCGTTCCCCCATCCTGGAAGGTTCTCTTTTTCTCTTTTTTTCGCATCTCTCTCCCACTTACTTTTCACACAGGACCTTGGAAAATCCTCCAATGACTTGTTGTTCAAGGATTTCCCTTTCTCCGGTACTTCCCTCGAGGTGAAGACTAAGACGCCCTCCAAGGTCGCCTTCAAGGTCGCCGGTCTCCGTGACTCCAAGTCCCAGGGCATCACTGCTGACCTCGAGGCAAAATATGTTGACCAAAAGAACGGTCTTGTCTTCACCGAGACCTGGACAACCTCAAACGTCCTCAAGTCTCAAATTGAGCTCGAAAATTACATTGCCAAGGGCTTGAAGCTCGACGTCAATACTTCATTGATCCCCGACAAGGGCTCGAAGTCTGCCCTCTTCAACGTCATCTATAAGCAGTCTGGTATCCACTCGCGTGGTGCCCTCGACGTCTTCAAGGTTATATCCCACTTCCTTTTCCTTTCTCGCTCTCTGCTTATGTCTTGCACAGGGTCCCACTTTCACCGCAGACACCGTCTTCGGTCGGGATGGCTTGCTCTTTGGTGCCGAGGCTGCTTACAACGTCACCGAGGGCAAAGTTACCCGCTATGCCGCCGCCCTCGGTTACAATGCCCCGGAGTATGCCGTCACCATTCACGGTCTCAACAACTTCAACACCTTCTCCGCGAGCTACTACCACCGTGTCAGTCCTGATGTTGAGGCCGGTGCCAAGGCTGTTTATGACACCAAGTCTACTACCTCGGGTGTTACACTTGAAGTTGGTGCCAAGGCGTATGTCAATCTGCTTTGTGTTGATTCATCTTCATTTCACACTTTTTTTTCAGTTTCCTTGATTCGGCCGCGTTTGTCAAGGCTAAGATCAATAACGCAGGTGTCCTCGCTCTTGGTCTGTTTCCCCGCCGACAGCCAAATTTTCATGTAACTCACGAGCAATGTAGGCTACACACAGACCCTCCGACCAGGTGTCAAGGCATCATTCGGTCTTGCTCTCGACACGCAACACCTGAACGAGCCTTCTCCTTCTGGCCCTGCCCACAAGGTTGGCGCTTCCCTTACTTTCGACGCTTAAAATTATCCCATAGAAACTATAATCGGGTGTGTTGTACTGGGCTCCAATACAATCAACATTGAAAAAGCAATATAGCACACCATGTTAAGTGTCGCGCGTATGCGTTATAATGAGGGTTACAAGAATCATGCAAACACATCTTGAAGCCAGGCTTCATAGTCATACTCCGGCTCCTCAACTTCGTTCTTGGAACGGGGCAGCATCTCTCGTAGATAATCGATTGCACTAACAGGAAGTTGAGCTAATCTCATGTCCAGCTCGGTCACAAATGGCTGCAGGTGATTTTAAAACTGACGTCATAATCACAGAGCCGAGTGAGACTTGCCTTGTCCTCCGCAATCGCCCGGAAGGATTCTCGAAGTTGTTCCGGCGAGGTTTGATCCTCGGTAATGTCCACCTTTGTCAACTACCATCAGTGCCTCCAGGCAGGTTAAGTGGAGCTGCGAGTGTTTACCAAAAGATTGATGAATGCTTCAAAGGTTACTGCTCCGTAATCTTGCACTAATTGTTCGTAGATGTAAACTAAGTCTTCATCCTGCCCGTTTTTAGAATGTCATGGCCTGCAAGAGCCATTTATTTTGTACACACCGAGTAGATGATGCCAAGACTAGCGAGGGCCGCGCTGAATTCCGACAGGATGAGAGTGTTGGTTTCCTCTCGGTCAAAGTATCGAAATGTGCTTTCGAATTGTTCCAGCTGTGCGGGCGTCAGGTTTGTCATGTTCCTCGATACAATCTGCTACGCATCAGCACAGTTCAGGATACGAAACGCGGTGAGGATGCGCACTTGGTTGTCGATGAATGAAATCTTTTTCGCAATAGCTTGGGTGACTAGTTCGAGTTCAAAGTCAAGGTCCTGCCAAGTAAATACCGTGTAATCATTCTCCTCGACGTTGGCTTCCGTACAATCGTTTTCAGCCTTGGCTACACGAGCCAGGGCATCGGCCAGACCAGGGACTCGAAGTTGTACCTTCCGAACCTGCTCTTGCTGCTCCTGCAGAGGGATAAAGATCTTGGTCAACCAAGGAAAGTGACATCATAAACCTCTAATGGCCCTTCAACCCCAGCCAGATCGAGTGAGACACCGTGCAGTCGTTGCGAAAAGTCATTGGCGAGGTCGGCGAATTTTTTTCGGAGAGATTCTTTGATCCTAAAAAACATAAGACATGGTGGGATATCAGCACGATGGTATACGTACTGTCGTATTTGTGCATTTATTGAACGAGACCGTTTCGCTTCTGAACCTAGCAGTTCGTTCCATGCGTTGTCTATGTCCTAGGGAATCGGACTGAGCACTCAACCGAAAAAAGTCTCAACACTGCCAACCGAAAGTGCAAGTCCAGCGGGGGGGACATATTCTCTTAGTCCATACGTCCTAAGTTTCGTTTGGATATTGCCGAAAAGAGTGGTAACATCCTGTCGTTCTGTGACCCACACACGCTTCCTCGTTTGTTTATAAGCTGTAAATGCTGTGGATTGTTCCTTGGCATCCGCATACGTCCCAGTGAATTTGCTCGCTTTCCACTGTTCTTGGACCTCGCTTAGTGCGCGAAGTAACTATCGATGGCAATCAGACTCAGACAACAGACATCGGGAAAACCAAGCGGACGTTGCGTGCCCTGCGCTCATAATCATTCTTGCTAGTCCATACGGACTGCATGAGTTCTGCAAACTTCTCAACGCGACGAGAGACCGTCTCTGCCTGGTCTGTTTTTATATAATCCGTAAGTGATGAGAACTTTGAAAATGCGACAACTGACCCATCGAAGAGAAAGCATGGAAAAAACTGGCGATATAAGTCATCACGCTACGTTCGTCTGGGCAGTCCGAGTCACACAGGTCTTCGACTTCGAGCAATTGCTGGCAAACACTCTTCGGAAATAGCACCAACTTGAAAAAAAGACAGGACTGACTGGAATTCCAAGATGATCAGCAGCAACCTGGAATGCCAGGCTCGTGTTTCCGTGACGATCTGACTAGGTTCTTGTCATTCCTAGAAGACGAAGGGGAAACTTGTCTCTCTTACTTTGTCTAGTTTACCGTAGTCTAGAAGGTCGGGGCGATGACAGTGAATAAGAGCACATCTAGGAAGGGGTGATGAGTAAAAAACATGGGGGAAATGAGAAGAGTTTACAATGCCAAGCCGTCTGACCAGCTAGTCGAAAAGTTTTGGACATCGACTTCTTTATACGGGGCCGTCTTTCGCTGACACCAGAGCAAAAGTCCCTCTTTAGCTGAGAGACCCTCCTCACTTTCAAATACGCTCAGACAGTCGCTAGCTCGTTTTGCGAATTACTCACCTGATGTCTGCAATCGTAAACCGGAGAACCAGAGTCCATATCATGCCCAGAATAAGTTTTAAATTACCGTCTATGATATCTATGGACGACTTGGCTGAGCAACAAGCCACGGCTTTTCCAGAACAAGTGTACCTTCAGGACCAATGTTCGTCAGTCTGATACCCCTTTGTCTGATAAATTCTAATGCTTTGTTGACGTTCTCTGCTTTTTGAACGCGGATTCTTGGATTCTTGTTATATCTTCCAAGGGAAGTATCGCCTGAAATGGACTTGAGTGTCGACATCACGCAAAGAATGGGCGATCGTTACCCATGATTTCCTGTCGCATTGCGAGGAGAGTAAACGGTCAAGCTGCATAACTCGGCAAAGTTTGACAGACCATTAGCTGAATCAGGCGCACACCATCGGAGAGGTCCTGCACGAGCGAACGCATAGGCGGGTATCCGTTGACCTCGAGTTTGGTGTTGAGCCTGCAGATTGGGAATAAGGATGGAGGTCGAGTTGGAAGATTGTACTTGTACTTGCCACTTGCAAAACGTCCTCTCCTGAGTCGAGTCCATTGATGGGGATCTTGTATTTGGGTATCAGTGGCTGCCCGACGAGTCAGAGGCCGTTTAATCAGTGGCAGACGCGATTGGAGGTTGGCGCCAAAGAGTCGAAGGTGAGCCGATATGGTGGCCGCGACGCGTTGATTACACATACTCATACTTTCTTTCACCACAACGCGCCTTGAACGCCTTCAGAGCTCAGCGCTGTCAGGGTCATGGCCACAACCCAGTTTGACCGAATATATCATGGTCTTTCAACAGAGGTCGGAAGTGAGTGTCACCCTCGCAAACAGCCTGTTCAGACTCATGGTCGCTCCAGAATTACGACTCGCGGGAAGTGGTATAGCCTGGAAAGGCGAGGAAAACGAAGCAGTGACAGCAATCCCAGCGGACGAGGTCAAGTGGGCACAATGGTTCCGCGTCGCGCGAAATTTTCAGCTCAGAGTTGGACTGAAGGACAGGCGAAGGGAGACGTTTGATGGTTTCCTGCGTGAGGTGCGTGGAAAGCCGGGCTTATTCAACGAAGAAACCGTCCAACGGCGCTTCTTCTCACAGGATCACGACAAACTTGCGGGTATACTCAAGCAACACTTTGGCGTGACGTTGGAGGTCAAGGATGTGACGTTCAAAGGGTGGAATTGGGGTGTCACCGACATCCAAGGTTCGTTTTCCCGGAATGTATGGCGATATTACTAGTTCTCATCCACCTTCAGGGCAAGAGCTGGCTTTCCTAGTCTCGAATAAGACTGCCTTTGAGCTTCCTCTGAAACAAGTTGCCAATTCCAACATTGCCGGGAGAACAGAGGTTTCTCTTGAGTTCGTGCCTACATCCTCAGGTAGCAAAAAGGTCTCAAAAGGTGGCCCAGATGAGATGGTCGAGATTCGTTTCTACGTCCCCGGTACGCAGACAAAGTCTCATGGCTCGGATGCCGGCTCGCAAAAGTCCGATGGGGAAGACGATGAGGAAATTAGTGCAGCTCAAGCCTTCCACGACGCCATCAAAGAAAAGGCCGAAATTGGACAGGTATCCGGCGACCTCGTTTTGAGCTTCGAGGAAGTGCTCGTACTCACTCCTCGCGGACGTTATGACGTGGACATGTTCCTCAACTTTCTACGACTCCGCGGAAAGACTTATGATTACAAAATTCTTTATTCAAGTATCTCGAGACTTTTCTTGCTCCCAAAGGACGATCAGCACGTTTTGTTCATTGTGGGTATCCCCTACTCTCTCATTTTGACATTCCAACCATGAGTAGCTTGGCCTCAGCACGCCAATCAGACAAGGCCAGACCAGATATCAATATTTGGTCATGCAGTTCGCACGAGAGGAAGAGACGACAGCAGAGCTAAACATGTCTGAGTGCGTTCACGTTTAATCAACGACACCTGCCCCCAACTGAGTAATTCTACACCAGGGAGGAGATCGCCAAGTATGATAGACTGAAAAAGAACTATGAAGACCCTACATTCGAGGTGGTGTCAGGCGTCTTCCGCGCGCTGTCAAAGAAGAAAATCATCGCTTCAGGCACTTTCCAAAGGTACTCATTTTCTATCTTTCCACGTTTTCCGGTGCTTAAACATTCATAATGTTAGTCGCGACGGGCATCTTGGCATTAAAACCAACTTAAAGGCCGTTCAAGGTGACTTGTTTATGCTTGAAAAATACATCTTCTTCGTGTCCAAACAACCCACGCTCATTGAGCTGTCCGACATTCACCAATGCGTATTTTCTCGCGTCGGCGCGAGCATGGGCGCAAGTGCTGCACGTACCTTTGACCTGAAGATCGTTACCAAGAGTGGGCCAGAATACACGTTTACGTCGATCAATAAAGAGGAACATGAACCCGTGGAGTCTTTCCTCAAAGACAAAAAGGTGAAGATCAAGAACGAGATGGTGGCCGACGTAGATATGATGATGGCTGCTGGTGGGGGCGACTCGGATGAGGAGATGCAGAGCGTTGCGAGTAGCGGTGACGAACGGCCGAAGCCCCGCATAGTTAAAGATGAAGATGATAGTGAAGAAGGTCAGTCAAAAGTTTGTGCATTTGGGGTGAAACGCTGATTGTATATGTTTAGACGAGGATTTCCAGGCGTCGTCGAGCGACGAGGGTTCTCCGAGCGAGAGCGACACTGATTCTGAAGGCGGCGTGACGGCGTCAGATGCGAGTGGTGACCGGGAGCTGGCCAAGGCCGCGAAAGAGGGAAAGAAGAAACTCTCAAAGAAAAAACCCAAGGCTCCTGCGGGCGGGAGTGACGCAGAAGACGAGTCAAAGAAGAAACCCACCAAGTCAAAATCCAAGTCGAAACCGAAAAAGGACGAGGAGAATGACGCAATGGATATCGACGATGAGAAACCGAGACCCAGACCGAAGCCTAAGCCGAAAGTCAAGGAGGGCGATGACGACGGGCCAGTCAAAAAAAAACTGAAGACGTCGGCATGACCGCTCGTTTATCGTATTTCTCGTATTTCACCATCATCTCTGTAGGTGACTACCCGCTCATAACATGTGTAAAGTACAGTAGATACATTCATCGAAATGGTGTACATGCATGTTCCGTGTACGGTTACCAGTTAAGGCGTAGCCAATTGTGCAAGTGTGCACGACAATGCACGACATGGTCTAGACAACTGTGTCTCCTTTCCGTTTCGCCAACAGGGAACCAGGCTCAAATGCCACATTGGCAGTTGGTGATTGACTGAATGGAGGTGGCACACTGACCAGCGGTTGTGTGGGACGGCTTGACACAGATTGTTTTCTGGTGCGAGTACGAGTGAGTGGTTTTGTTTGTGGAAGTAATTCCGCGGGTTTCGCAAATAGCACGTGTCGTTCCTGGTAGAGAACATATGACTAGGGCCGATAAGCATCTTGGTCAGGGCGAGAGAGTTGGTTTGCCTACACGAGCGACCAGTATGACCTGCATCCATTTTTCACCGTCAGTCGGGTTACAAGAGAATACATGAAGATAATCCGCGGCATTTTCGAATAACGAAGGATGGTCCGTAGACTTGATGGAAAACGTAAAACCCTTGGGCGACTTATGTCTCCGAGTCACAAAGTAGGCATCAAAATTTGATAGTGAGCACAGAAAAACTTCGTCCTTGCCCTATGAAGTCGGATGAGCGACGCAATGTGATAAGTTCTACGACATCAAAACGTTACCGTGTCCCGTTTAGATAACCATATGCCGTGTTCGCGAAGTTCCATCCAACGTTTGCTCCACTTTCCTCGCTTGCTCTCCCACTCAATCCAGCCCCGATGAGTGGGAGAGCTGGTAGGTAAGGCCTGCGTTAACTCGGTAAGCTACATTCCTTTGACTGCCAAAGATAACTGACAGAACGACTCAATAGTTGGGCTAGTGGAGTTTGCTTGATAACAAATGCGTTCAGTAGCTTGTCCTTGTTCCACGAGGCAGAAACGTCTGCTAGGAGTTCATACTCCCGTATAGGTCGTTCTAGAGTCAAGGTAGGGTTGAGCATGAAAGGTGTCACCAAGTGAAGAGCCCTCACCCATCCCATAATCTTGAGCCACCTCAAAAAGCATCCACAACCCCGACCTATCCAGCATACCTTGACTCGCGACAGTGCCTATGACGTCTCCAGCATTTGTAGCAGGCCCGATTTCAACAATGTTGAAACGCTGCATGTCCCCAATGAAGATCCTTTGCTGTACTACAGGCACCCTAGCCGTGGATTGTGGCGATGCCGAGTCTAAAATTGGCAACGGGGGTACGGGTGGTCGTTGTAATCGTTGTGTGGCATCACCTTCTCTATCAGTAGACGGCCGGGGGATGCTCGCTGATGGTTTCCGACCATCTTCACTTATACGACCTGAGCTAGCAGATTGTTCATGTCCTGCTAGGGTGGTGTCGCGTCTAGCGCGAGCAATACGAGTAGAGGCAGAGGCTGTTGTACTATGTCCTGGCCGAGCAGCCGAGGCCTGTTCAGTAGATCGTCGTGGAGTCTCTGAGTGCCATCCATTAGATCTCTGAAAAGAGCGCATGGGTCTCAGAGGTCGGTCTTGTGGTGGCGTTTCAGGAACTCGAGGACTCTTTTGTGATGAATAGACAGTCCGGTCGGCGTGTCTCCCTCGAGAAGAACTTCGAGATATGCCACCGTTATAGGTGGACACCTTTGTGTGCATGGAGCCATCATAGGCCAAGGGAGCGCCCGGGGGTGGGGGGCGGGGACAAGTTTGGAGATTCATAAGCTTCCTGGTCAGGTCTTCAACCGGAAACGCCTCGTGTGTAGCTCGCGAACCTGCAGCAGACATGGACCGTTTTCGAAAAGTTGTTGGCACAACCGGGACATGGGCGGATTCAGCCGGACGGGGAGGCGGACGAGACTCCGCAGCCGTCCGAGAACTCTTTGCACGCTCCAGTCTACGCTGCTGGCGTTCGTCATGAAGCTGCTTTCGGATTGACTCTTGAGCGGACAGTGCGGTGGGCACTCGTTGGGCCAAGGGGATATCGTCATCTGAGCCACCGCCAGCCTTTGAATAGCGCGAGCAAGTGCGTGAATGCGTGCGAGAAGAAGGGCCGTTCGACATGCCGTCAAAACTGTAATAGACTGTGATGCCGTCCGTGTTGTCCTCCGAGGACGAAGTGCAGCTTGAGGTGCTTGAGAAGGACGAGCGACGATTATCTCGACGCGACTTATCTCCACCACCGACGCCACCAGTATTAGCCCCGGAGACTTTACTACCTGAGTAATCTCCGTTGCGTTTGATTTCTTTTTGGTCCCTGGCTTGGTCTTCCCGACCACTCTGCCTTCCGGGCCCTGGCGGCGAGTTGGGGTATCGGGCGGATATGAAGAGTGAGTTGGGCTGGGTGGGTTGACGAAGAGAACTAGCTCTGCGCATTGTATCGACGGAGGAGCCGGGATGGACGACTGGGTCGTAGAGGGAGTGGTGGGGTGTGATGGGAGGAGACGGATGGAGTGTCGCGTTCTGGGCTGTTGTGAGGTCAGGGTCAGGTTCGGAATCGGATAGATCGGAAAGTGATTGGGTATAGTAGTCAAAATCCGAATGGTAACTGAGAGGGTCTTCTTCAGTGATGTCACTGTCAGCACGGAGACTCGTGGATCGGTCGTGATGGTCGTCGTGTGGGCTGATTACGTCCATTGGAGGATGAATGTGGGCAGAAGAAGAATGGGGGAGAACGAACGAAGGAGGTTCAGAAGCTGTGTAAGAAAGGGGGGGAAGGGGAAGAGAATCCGTGTCCGTGTCGGCATCGTCGCCAGACGACGAACGTGATGAACGTGTTTCATCAACAAGCGAAGTGGAATTAAGCGCAGAATCAAAACACGTTTCTGCAACTGATTTTGTCTGCGCGGCAGGCTGCGGTGGTAGTTGCGAAACGGGGGACTGCTCAGTCTCTGGTTGGGACGCGACCGGACTGGGTGGCGCGCCGTTTCTAGCGAGGAGACCCGGGTCTGCATTGAGGTCCAAGTTCCAGGGCTCATGAGGCAGACGCGCACCAGGAGTGCCTTTTCGGACCTGTTCATTGTTGCACATGACAGCCAGGTGGAAGGAACGAAATGAAAGACGGGACGGACCTTTCTCTCTGGAACGGTCATGTTCATCTGTGCGAGAGTGTGCAAGGCAGGGAGTGAGGGTCGTGGTATGAATGCTGGTCTGGTGTGTGCAGGACGAGCTTGACCGTGGCCAGACACCGGTCTGGTGGAGGTCGTCGGCGAGGCCAAGTTGGCAAACGGATCATCGTCGACGAGCGACATTGACCAAGTCATTCTGACAAGAAAACAAGCCGTGACAGGATGTCTCGAAACCTCCCTGGCTTTTACTGGGACAAGAACAAGAAACGGTACTTTCGCTTGTCCCACTCGTCCCAAGGCGACCAGCCGGCACGACGACAGCCAACAGTCCATCCTGGCACTCGCCAGCTGAGACCCTTCAAGTTTTCGGATCTCCGTTCTACGCTCTACACCGCTCACAAGGATGCCCTCCTCCAGTCCGTGTTGTCCTTTCCTCTGCTCTCCGCGAGTTCTGTGACCATCCTCGACAGCCAACTGCTTTCCTCCCAGTTCGCACTCACCGACAAGCTCACACGCGAGTCAATCCTCCCCTTGAGCGGGCCAGTCACCGCCTTTCAGGTCCGTCCAATTCGTATCCTCACCCTTAGCTTGTTCACATCCGCCTCAAGTCCGTCTCTCACAACGGATCCCTGTGGAACTTTGCTGGAAATGCCCTCGGATGGTTTTATTCGTCCCATGGTCAGGGTATCCCGTGGCAACCCCGTTGCTATCTCTCCTCCGAGGCGCGTCATTCTCAGTCTCGCGACATACCAGTACCTTCAACGCCACTACAGATCTCGTCTATCTGTGTATCTGGCACAACATGCATGTCTGTCATTTAATTCCCGTCCTATACTCACGCCAAGTCAAGATCCATCCTAGTGCTACTTCTTTCGGTCCAGACTGCAGGATCTTATATGTGCCCTTGGATCTCTCTGTAGAAGTGTCAGTTATCTCCTCCCGCCTCTCCCCGCCTTCGCTCACGAATTCCAGTATCCACAAGATTGACAGTCGCGTCGTGCATGACGTCTGGACCGCTGATCTCCAGGGTTCGCGCCTTGTTCTCGGTAATCCTACCTCTCGTCCTCTTACTGTCGCTCACTTTCACTTAGGAGCTAATCAACAAGCCGTGATGATCAACGATATCACAGTCTGCGCATCTTTGCAGCGCTTTCCTACTCAAAGTGATGTCTTCGCACTCGCTCAGCGCGACGTCCGAGTCCATCTTTCCTCTATTTCTCAGCACCATTGACTCTTGTACAGAACATTCTCCACGCGGGCCTCCGTAATGGTCGTGTCCTCCGTTTTGACACTCGTTTGCAGAGATCAAACTGTCATCCCGTCCTTGATTCCGAACCCCAACGTGGCTCGATTACTGCGCTCAAGCACCTGCACGATTACCAGCTCATAGCAAGTTTCATCAACGGTGAGGCAAGTTTTTCTTTTGCTTTTCTCAATAGGGTGGAGTTGCTAATAGTACAAACCAGATATCGACGTTTGATTTACGCTTCCCCTCTCAGACCCCATTGATGACTCTCACTGGCAATTTTAACAAGCACACCGTTCGATTGGTCAGTTCTCTTTTGTGATCTTCCGAGACTTTCGCTTGGACAAGTTGCTCCTAGCCATTAGTAACTGATCTACACGAAAAATTTCTATTCGCCGCTGGCCAAGACAATCGAATTCGGCTTTGGTCTCTACTCACTGGAGGCCCGGCCCTTGATCCAGGGGGAGCATGTTCCACTGTGTTTCAACAACCTTTTGAACACCGTGTTGCGGCACTGCAGGTTATCGAGGAAAAGGAGGGGATGTCTCTTTTAGCTGCATCTGGAACTGAGTTGTACAGGTATAGCTTGGGCCACCGATCAGGAATTTGTGTAAACTGAGGTGCTTGCAAACATCATGTACCATTTACAGACCAAGAGAATGTGACATGATGACCACTGAATTCAGACAAACACCTGACCTGAGAAAGAAAGGAAAGGAAAATGTGAGTCAATGACGGCCCAAGAGATCCACAAGCCGCATGGAAATGGCAACTGGGCAGGGTTGTGGATACGTCGAATAATTTGGGTTCACAACAAAGCCGCAGAGCTGGAGGGGGATCAGCAAGTTGGAGAAGCCCTGGAAACGCGAAGAAGTGTGAGGATCCAGGTCTGGGTTGGCTGCTAGAAGCTGCATGAGTTGGTCATGACCACTAATCGACATCGATGAATCGAGGGGCTGAAGTCGCTGGGGTCCCTGGGGGCGAAAGAACTGAGAAAAGTCGGGGTAACGATTACGGAGCGGATCTCTCGAGTATGGGGGTATCGTCGTTGTATGGGAAGAGGCCGAAGGATCATCCGATGGGATCAACAGAGAGGGGCAAGGCGAGGTGACAGGAGATGCTTGATGGCGAGGCTTTGAGGATGTAGGATCGAGAGGCGTTGAGCTGCGAGATGGCGTATCCGGGGGATAGCAGAGTTGCAACTTGAATGTCGAGACGGTTTGGGCATTAGACACTGGTAGAACGTCTTTTCTGTTGCGAGCGGCGAGCTTTGATCGTTGACGGGTGAACCAGTTTCTGATCCACTTTTCGTCTCTGAAACGGACGGGGTAAGCTTACTGCGAGATGCCTAAACCTGTCTCGTGCGCTACACACAATCCAGTTTCCGCAACGACCGCCAGGCGCTGTTCTTCTGTTGGGTTCTTGGACTCTGACTGGAGCTTCTTGAGCACGGCGAGCTGCCAATCTTTTGCGATGGTTGGGCGTCTTCGCTGCGTGCGCACGGCCGACATGAATGTTGCTGGTCAAACATGAAAAAACTCGCACGATGTCGTCTCCCCGCTCCAGCCTCGACTCCCCCCCGACGTCCTCGACCTCCCGTCTCGTTCTCCTCCCAGACACAGACGACCGCGAAGCCATCCAGGAATACACCACCGACGACGAGTTAGAGGTCTCCGACCACCAACCACCACCCGACCAACTGCTCGTCCCCCCGCTACCCCCCTCCACCGTCTTCTCTTATCTACTCTCCCCTTACCTCAGGCTTGGAGCCATATATGCCGCAGATATTCGCGGCATCTCACTCACGTACAGCCTCACTGCCCTGGTCATCGTTGCATTCCTCTCCGCTCTTTGTCGTCAAATCTGGTTTCTCTTAGGCCGCTACCTGCGCAAGTCGTCTACGGAGGACATACTCATTTACGCGTTTGCACGCCGTCATCGTAGGGTCCTCAAGCATGGCCTGGCACGCTATTTCTTCACCGCTATCAGCGCATTATTCAGGATGTTGCTAGCCGCTATGTATCTACGCGGTCTGTCGGGTCTCTGAATTTGTAGCCCAGGTTTGCTGATGCTGCGCGCAAAAAGATGCTGTAGATGCTACTTCTCTCCTCAATGTTCCTAAATCAATCCCTTTCCCCTCCTACCTCACCATTTCACTCGTCTTGTCTATCCTCGTATTTGCACTCTCTTTGCAAAAGTCCTTGGCCTCCAAGTCCATCATATACACTACCAGTCTCTCCGTAGCTTCATACCTGGCATGGCTAGTCGCCGTATCTAGGTACTATGGCACGAATGCAAACTGGCGACCAGACTCGAGTCCGCTCCAGCGGGGTATCTTGTGGAACGAAATTAGTTCTGTACCTCGTCGATTTCCATGCACTCCTACTCACTCATCTATTTCTTGCAGGTACTTATGCCTTTGCATGTGCCACTACCATGACGGTCCCCTTGTCTACTTCCCTGGTTGCGGCCATTCCCTTAGTCCCCCCCACCTTGAGGAACACAAGGTCAAGATCTTTTGAATTACTCAATGTGTCTTCGACCGCGCTGGCGGTGCTATTCATCCTTCCTCTCGTGATCATGACCGCGTCGCCCCGTGCCAAGGTTAGTGCATCCGATGGACGAGTCATCGTAAGCTGAACCGGTGCCCAAGACCTCAATCCCATCGGCGAATAATATCGTGCTCGCCCTGCGCATCTCCACTCTTGTATTTTCTATCCCGTCTGTCGTCGTATCGGTAATCTCACTCCCGCTGCACGGATCGATGCACCGATTTATCCACACCGACCTGGCACTATCTATTATCGTTACTGCTCTTCTGGCACTCAGTCTGGTCCCACCAACTTTTGCAAGTATCCTTAATGATGTCACGTTGTTTTCAGCCGTTTCTGGATCATTCCTGCTACCTGGTACGTCCTTCCTCCTCGCACCTCTGATAGAGGTCCAAGTCTTGTCTGCTTTTAGCCCTTGCACACATCACTATTCATTACTTCCGTCGCCCTCTCTCCATCATTGTACCTCACGTACCATCGTCCGCTCCGGCAAGTCCGCGCGCTTCTAGTCTTGAACGCTCGCCGTCCCCGTCCCGTGATCCGCTCCTTCAGCGCAAGGAATGGCTTCTCCAGCGTAGTCGACTTGGCAAGCGCTTGCTTTGGGACATTGTCATTTGGATCATCCTCATCCCAATATGTGCGTGTGCTTTTGTGTGGACGGTTGGCCGCCTGGCCCAAAACTGGTAGTTATTCCCGTAGCATCCCCCTCTGCCGGTCGGCTGGCCCTCCGGAACGCGGGACTTTGTAGCGCACAGTATGCTATCTAGCTTTTATAGAATATGTAACCCATGGATAGGTTCGCCATCCGAGGAAACTTGCCGTTTGTGTATTTTCTTATGCTCTTTCAAAGCATAGCTCCCGTTCAATTCGGGGAGGGGGGGTAGTCGACTACGGATGGTGTATCATAGAATCGTAGCACAATGGGGACTCGAGTATCGTGTATAAATACCGGCTGACATTGTATATGGAACTGAAAGTCCACGGCGCGGCTCCAACTTGTGAATCTATGAATCGTCGTGATCAACATAGGCACGCCGATCGACTCGGACATGCTTTACGTTCCTGTCCGTATGACCACTGTGGATCCAGAGGATCAGACCTGTTCGGGCAAAACCACATCCAGGAAATGACCAGGCCCTCACCACCACCGAAAATCTGCGAAAACGCTGATCGTCCATAGATCCAATACGCAACACGACACGTGTTTGGTCACCACAGCTACAACACCCAAAAAGCAAGCGCACGAATGAACGACGGTGAGAAATTGAACCAGGACGACGGGGATTCGGGCTCGGCCCGTTATCTTCGTCTGGCGCAGGTGGGGAAGTGGGAACACCCTCACGGGTGACGGGACACCTCTGAAACGGAAGGACACGTGTCGGAAAGAACCGTGATGAAGTGCGGTCAAGGGTGTCGAACTGTTGTGTCCACTTCGTTGACCATCGATTGTTTCGCTCTTCGAGCTGTGAGAGTCTCGGGTTGCAAATGGAATGCTTAACGAAACAAAAGCCCGTAAAGAAGGACCGATCTCCTTGGCGTTGATGACATGGTGACCCACCCCCTGGAAGGTTGGATCAGGACGCATGTCGGAGGTTTCCAGCGTGGAAACCCTCAAGGTGGCTCCCCGCTACGCCGATACGATACCCGTGCTCCATAGAGTGAGACATGGATGGTGGATACCAAGTGCGTCAACGCGTGGTATTACTGACCGATTGCTACGCGGTCTGAGATAGCTCTTCGAAACACTCAAGGGATTTGGTTTAGTAGTAGGGAGAAACTCGACAGCCGGCTTTCTGTTCTTGGCATTAAAGTGGCATGCATTATGAGAACCCCTCCGATAGGAAATCGATAACTTACACTTCATCTTCTCCGTGGCCACTTGTTAGGAAGGGGCGTGCGGTAGTTATACTCATACACCACGCATGCATTCTCTGATTGTTCAAATATCGTCGGGAGGCATCGTAAGAGCGCTAAAACTCAACATCAATCCTTGAGACACTTCGCACTCACCATTCGAGTCCATGAAATTCATTAGTTCTTAATCGAGTTTGACGGTTCATATATCACTAGTACGCCCGTTTTGTCTCTGCAACCCGGATAAGGTGGACAATGCCAAACGACAATGGGCCCGAACTAATGCTGCCGGTTGTAAAACGAGAGCATTTCCATCGATAGAATCTAGAAGACCTCACGGGTGGCAATCCACACACGATCGAGAACGAACTTCATATCCGATGCCTTCCGCTCGAACGTAATTCATGCGAGGGCGGAAGCAATGACGTTCGAGAAACAGCGGTAGCGCGAGGGGTTCTATTCTCAAATCGGAGCGGAACTGAAGATGACACTCACACGGAGTTAGCCACCCTGTAGGATATTTGATCTTAGACGTGCAGTCGTGGGGATTTGCCATTAATGGTGTTGCTAATTTTTCTTCTTCAGGGTCGTTCCATCTAGCAGCCCTTGTCGGTTGGGCTGGTTCGTTGCGGGTGGTGCATGAGGTCGTGGCAGGATCATCGAAGCTTCAAAATTGCCACCAGCCAGCCACCAGCCACTCAGCGCTCAGCCACCATTCAAAGTTATCATGGACACGGACACTTGACGACTGGCAAGAAACTGAGTGTGGTTTATTTCGTTTCCAGATGCATGTTTGACCCATTATCCCCATTCCATTTCTTGTAAACAATTATTAAAACCAAAAAACCAAAGTGTCATACATGTCAGCACGTTGCACTACACAACAATACGTAAGCGCAACGGGATTCACAGATACGTTTCCAGAAACAAAGAAGCGAGAGAGAAGAGGTCATGAGAGAAGAAGTTATTAAACCATGTCGACACCCGTAGGGGCGTCGTCGTTTCTGAGTTGAGCACAACCGTCAAGATGCTTCCTTTCCGCTTGCAGGTCCCTGAAGGGATAAATGCCGTTGAGTCGAAGACTTTAGTAAACAGTTTTATCATACGTACGGCTTGTTGACGATGCTGTCAGGACCAGTGTAAACGAGCAGGTCGTAGGCCAGAGCACCCATTTGCATTCCCAGAATCGGACCAAGTATAGGGCACCAAATCCAATATTGATTCCTGAAGTTGAAGACTGGGGAGAATAAAATGCACTGTTACCATGAAACATGAATGCCTACCAGCTCTTCCGTACCCGACCATAGCCGTCAAAATGCGCGGACCAAGATCGCGGGCAGGATTGATTGCGTAACCCGTTTCCATGCCGAGGGCGAGACCGATGCCAAGGACGCTGAAAAAGAGTACGAGGGGAACGAGACCTGCCGGCGGTGGGCCATTTCGTTTGTCCGTTGCACACAAGATCGCGATGATCAACATAGCGGATCCCAAAAACTAAAAAAAAATTCAAGCTTGTGTAACACAAAGAAAGTCAAGTGAAACTGACCTCGGCAAAAAAGGCAGAGGCTGCGGTCACGTAGTCAGCCTTTAATTCAGATCAGTTGAATGCTTGGCCGGAAGCTTGCAAAACGCACCGCATACGTCCCAAACAGGTCGCCAGTACCAGAGATGGTCCGGATGTCCGGCCCACCTTCATAAAGATTGATGGCATGGTAGTAATTGGCATAGACAATACCAGCACCACAAATACCTCCCAGTAGCTGGGCTAGAAGGTAGGAGGGGACTTTCTTCCAGGGGAAGTTGCGGACAGACGCCAGGGCAAGAGTGACCTATGTGAAGGGATCAGCGTACGCCTAAATAGCGGGAACAATGTAACATACCGCCGGGTTTACGTGTCCACCAGAAACTCCGAGACAAGTCCATACCCCCATGGCCACACCTGTCGAATGTTTGAAAGCATCACCAGTAGTAGAAAAGTCTCCTTACCAATAGCCCAGCCCAAATTCAGAGAGAGATATTCCTGCAGGTGAGACGTCAACATTAAGTCATGTACACAAGGTTCTCTAAGCAATGACTGACACCCTTGGGGCTGGAGGCGACGGCAGTACTGGATGAAAGCACAACCTGGCAATCACCACCACAACCGAAGATGACGAGGATCATGGTTCCTAGAAATTCGGCAGCCGGCTCTCGTATATATTCTCTGATAGGACGTATGAGGGAAGCTAAAGGCCGCGAAAGCCGGACCGACCTTATCCTTGACCAACGGTTGGGATACCGTGTACATTGGTCACAGTCTTCAAAGGCGATGAGACGTTTCGTGCTGCCATCGTTCTGGGGATCATACGACCCCGACACTTCGGAGAGACGCGCTGCGAGTTTACCAGCAGTTTCAGGCATGTCGCGAAAAGAAACGGATGAAGGACGGACACAGTGATCACGAACTGAGGGACAAGACTACTCGCGGGGCCCTTTATAGACGGGAGGCTGCTGATCAAATCGATAGACCCCCAGCGATTTGGTATACGTTGTACCGAAATGAAAGAAGTAGGTAAACGGAGGTGCGTAAATGACCCATGAAACGTGGACCAGTTAAATTATCTGCGGTTGATCTCGGACGCCAGTACGACTCGTATCAATGGAATTAAGACCAGAATAAGCGCAATACGAACTTTGAGGGCAAACTGATTCGAGTGACTCAGGTGTGAGCCAGAGAGGCATGCCTGTGTGCAACAGAGGAGAATGTGCCTCAATTCGCCAGAGGCGAAATCCCACTTCAGGAACTCTGGGTTCCAGTCTTCCTTGACGAGCGGCAGGCCCAACTAATTCCCACCGGTAGGAAGGAGATCCGCGGGCAGCCCGGTAATGATGCTGAACATGAATTTCAACACGTTGTCTTCGTCGGGTATCACCATTGAGTAATTGAGTAATTGACCAATCTGAAAATTCTTTCCAAGCCAGCCAAGCGGAATATAAGTGACGTAACTGCGTATCTGTGGACGGAGACAGTTCCTGTCTGACAACGGAACGAACCAGTCATGCTGTGTATCCAAGTGGCAAATTACCAAAAAGGACAAACATCATTGGTCATTAACAACGCTTCACATTTATCTTCCGAGCGGCCTGCGGTGATAATGTGGCAGTTGGCGGGACCAACCCATTATCATCGTAATTGGCATAATAGAACCCGGCATGCACCATAACTTTATACATATACGGCTGAATAGACGTACTCGTGTTTCGGCTCAAAGGCCGGTCATAGGTTATGATATTCAGGTCTCTGTAGTCAACGTTACTCTCACGGAGCTCGCTAGTTCTTGTGGTAAGATTGCCATAACCTCCAGCCCAAGTAAGCCATGTAGAGCAACATGAAAGAAGTCTGATGGTTACCTGGCGGATCTTTTGTTCACCCCCGACCGCCCAGCCTCTCTCCGCGATCGGAAGTATGTAACTGTTTATCAGCCGCACGCAAAGGTTCCCAATAGCGTGGTTATCGCCAGCATACTTGCGCCATCGCAGCATGTTCTCCAACAGTTTCGTAGCCCGAGAGAGTAATCGCTGTCGAGCATGTGCCCCCTCAGGGTCAAAAGGGGAATAATTCAACTTCACAAAGGGGGATAAGACGGCCTCCGCGCTAGATGTAGCGGTGTCGAAAACCGAGTAAATGGACTTCAGAATCATCTGGGGATCCATGCAGCGTGAGAACGGACTGGTTCGTATCAGTGCAAACGGCACAGCACCTGAAATTTATTATGGTTCGTTCCAATAGAAGCTTCCACTTGCTCGGCCAGATCTATCATTCTCCGTACGTTTCTTGCAGAGTAAGGGTCAAATGCACCTGTTTCTAACATTTTGCAAAAGCGGGGTGTGACTGCGGTGGAAATCATTGCTGAAATGAGCTCGCCGTCCGGACCAAGCTCGGCTTCATCACCCTTTTCATTTCCACCCAAAGACCGTGAATAACGATACAACGATGAATACCAAGAGAATTGGTCCAAGCTGCCGTGGGACTATCACAAAGTTTCAGGTCTCAGGGTCGACACCAGATCATAGGGACAAACTTACCTCAAATGGATTCCATCCCAAAATCTCCAGTCGCACCCAAAATTCCCAGGCTCCTACTAGCCCAAGACCACCCCAAGCGCTGATGTAACTGTCCGCATAACGTTCGCGCCATTCCCCAAACCATTTTGCAAGGCCGTGCTCAGGATCTTTGAATTCGACGGATCGAACATCAGATAGTATCTCTTTACCATCTGCAGAGATCCTTTCGAGAGCCTGCTGATAATCGAGAGCGTTGGACTGGGCCAATGATGAGTCAGTTGAATAGCCCTCTTCGCGAATGTCCGGATCCAGTATTTTGGCGGGATGGCGACAGGACCGTCTTGCCATTCTGGCTATGCGTCGCTCCTTTCTAAGTGCGGCGGGATCCGGTGTGGCTTGCACACGCTGGCCAACGTTGTCTGATTCTGCAGGAAATTGAAAGACTGAACCAAATATAACGGAGAGATCGTCTTCGTCGTCGGCACGGCGCCGCCGCGTGACGATCTCTGCTCGTTCTTTCAGCACTGAAAGATGTTCCTCTTCCAACTTTTCGAGCCTGGGGAACTGCAAACATCAAGTCAACGATACAAAATTAAAATGAGAAAAGATAACCTTCTCGTCAAGAAATGAGGCTACACTTTCCATCCAGTCTTTGAACCCAGCAAACCAGCTTCTCTTCAATTCGGCAGAGGCGACAATTGAACGGAGTTCCGCTTCTCGTGCATCAAGCTCGATGCGCTGTTCTGCCAGTGATGTAATAGAGCCATTGTCCAAATCATGTATATTGGTGAGAGAATCCAGTGATCGCTGAAACCGTTCGATGGCCGGACCGATGGTGGGTATGTCCGTCACAGGAGGAACTAAACAAGTGTTAGTAGCGATACAATGAAACAAACGGCAAGTGTACTTTGCGCAGCCTTGTAAATTTGCTTGACTGGGGAAGGTTCCTTGGTCATTGCAGCATCATGGCCCCCTCTCCGTAATTGTTCCCTCTCCCATTCGAGCGTTTCCTCATCTTCGTCTACGCTGATTATGGTCAGACAAATTCTGAAGGGAAAGAGCGTGCTTACGCCTCGGCAATCATTTCCTTCATAGCATCTCTGCGTTTTGAGGCCTCGATTTTGCGTGCCTTCTTCCCCAGAGCGATCCTCTCTTGAGCGTTGGTATATTCTGCAAACTCTAAAGGATGCGAATAAAGAAAAATGATTCTATTGGGCAGAAATCCCACCTACCATCTTCGCCCTCCCCTACTTCGTCTTCTTCCCGCATCAATCGGCTCTCAGGATGGGGCCCCTGAGAGACTTCGGATCGCCGTGTTACAGACAAGGAAATAAACTCTTGTTCTGAAGTACCCGCGCGCAAACGTTCTCGCTGCTCTTTTGCAGCCACGATCCTTGATTGAGAAGGGATCACAGTTTCAATATCCTCTGAGCCGCCATTAGCAAAGACGCTGCGAAAGAGTACACACGGGACCTGCCTGATAACTCCAAAGACACCAGCATACTCTCATCGACAGGCTCCACAGGCACGGAAGCATCCACGTCATGGTTAGTCGGCGGACGAGCCGAGTACGTGCTCGCTTTGAGCTCTGAGAGGTAAGCCTGGTCATATACTGGTGCGCCATTAGAGGGAGTACTGATGGAAGCCTGATCTAATGTGGCCGGTAGCGATCTTGAGACAAAGGAGTTAATAGGTAGAATAAGATGCGTTTGCCAACACATACGGTGGGTGCGAACGAAGGGTAAGTTTGCGACTGAGGCTGGATTTCTTTATCTGAAATGAAGGCTCCTCCGCTACCTAACACGCCATAGATGAGAGCGAAGGCAGAGAGGGGATATGTACGCGTAGCGTACCTCGTCGTCTGCACCAAAGCTCAGGCGGGATTTTGGTTGTGCACGCCTCACTTTTGACTTGAGCCTTGATGCGGGAGTAATGGAGGTGCTCGCTGTAGATATTTCGTCGCCGTTGGGGTCAACGTCGACGTTCCTCGCGCGCTGGGCTGGACGCGATGTAGACTTCTTGAAGACCACTTCGTTGTCAGACATGGGATGTGACGTGACGTGACGTGACGCGTGACGATGTGAAAGCTATAATTCCCACGGGGTGTGGCGCAATGGCGGAGCGGGCGCGTCCACGACCGCGACCGCGTCTGGTGTCGAGACAGCCGGCGAGCAGCGACAATCCTCAAGAAATCAACGCAGCCGTCGACGAGGACGACCTTTTTCGCCGGAATAGGGGGCGCACCGCCCAGTACTGGAAGCAGCTCGAACAGTCTGCTGCAAGTAAGCACTGGCAGTCATCTCCCTATGCTGAACTTATCTTCCACCAGGGGCAATTCCATTCACAGCGTCCGATGATGATTGGGATCTGGATGATTCAGAGCACAGACCCTTTATCAAGTCCCGAAAGAAGAAGCCGATCAAGAGCAACCGTCCCCGTTGGCAAGGTACGGATGTGACTACAATGTGGGTTCTAGTTTGCATCCGATCCTTAAGGACTTTCCTTTGAGGTTCCGTTTTGTGTCATATTTCCTGACTTGTTCCATCCAGACTTTCCTCGGAAAACGAAGATGATGATGTTCAAATTATCGAACATACCTCGATGAATTCTTGTCAAAACGCGTCACCCAAAAAGCGCAAACGGGAGAGAAGTCGTTCCAGATCGATCACGCCACCCCCAGAACTGCCTGCCCATCAGCGCGCAAATGCAATGAACCTTGTCAGGTGCGCAGTACCTCATTTAATCATGTTGAACCACTGTTTACGCAGGAACCCCAGACAAGCCCTCGCAATTCACCCACGCCCGCCCTCACCTGCGTTCCTTTTGGATGACTCAACAGATACAATAGACCTGGACCCAGAGCTAGCGAAGATAGCCGAGGCAGTGAAGCAACAAGTAAAACAAGCTCAAGTTGACCCCGAACGCATGGGTGGGCCTGAAACCGTTAATATCAAGGTTCATTGGCGTCCACACCCACGGGACCCCTCTGCTCAGGAACAATGCTGGATGTTCAAGATGAAACGAGTGCGTCCTTCTTCAGTCGTCGTCGGCTAATCTAACGTTGAATTAGCACGACACATTCCGCGAATTGTTTGATGAAGTCGCCGATCTCGCTGGGGTCATGATAAATCAACTCGTGATCCGACATGACCACGGATGCGTCTTTGCTTCAGGAACTCCCCATAGCCTTCACATTTGGGCAGAGGGTGAACTGGGTCCGTTCATGTCAACTGAATGCTATCGAAATTACTGACGAGTACCAACAGAGGCATGTGACAAACACACGGCTGAGTATATTCGTTCGCAGCGAAGCGATCGGGTACCATCCCCATCCCACCAAGAGAGCTCTCCGGGGAGTTCCTCGCCCACGGCGCCACAGTCTGATGCCGAGTCAGAATCTGAGTCGACTGGAGGAGGCACAATCAAACTAATACTCCGTTCCATGGCCACTAAAGACAAGACTTTTCCTTTGACCGTCCGCTCGACTACAACCTGCGGTGCTATTGTAAAGGCGTTCCTTAAAGCAGCAGGGTTGCCTAACAATTATTCCCGTCCTGCATCCAGTAGCATAGTGAACAAGTCCCTTCCTTTTCCCCAACTGATGGTTGATGGAGATAAGATGGCAGCAGATGCGGAAATCGGAATTGCTGATCTGGAAGACGGCGACCAAGTCGAAATCATCGGTGTCTAAACCGGTTTTGTTTTATTCCTTTATCACGATACTTTATGCTCCTTAATGTTCTCGTACCCTACGCAGTGTATTTGGGGTGTAACATGCAACTACCAGTTTCCAACACATGAACTACGTTTGCCAGACTGTCGTGCTCATTGCCATCCGTCGTTGGCATTTTTGACAAGAATCCTGGCATTGTTCACAAATGATCGAATCAGTTCATCAAACGCGTTGCGCTCATGTTCCGACACATTTGGATCCCCTCGCTTTAACGCAGTTGACAACAGTAATTCTGACCGTGCGATTTCCACTTCCAATTCATGTAAAGTCTCAGGCTGGCAAATAAACCAGTAAAGGGAGCGCGATGTTATGAAATTGTTTTACTCACTGGACTGTTGGGACCTGCGTTGGAAACTACCTGCGTGAGGTCAATGTTAAATTCTTCGTGCGAGTAGCATATTCTGTCCTTTCGTCTCGTGAATATTGGTGTTCCTACAGGATGGGATACTGGAGTGGTACAGATAAGCGACAAGATGTAAGCTAGGGGTTATTGCCCACCTTGGACCTCCAAACTAACGCTAACCCTCCAGTCGGCTGCCCGCTTCGGTGAATGTATGTTTAGGTCACCCAATCTCACCTTCTTCATGACCTCGATGACCCCCCCAGTCTTCTCATCGCGGGTTACACGGATTTTTTCGAGCGAATTGTCAGATGAGTAGAAGGAGTCTACTAATTTGAAGTGCTTATACTCCAGCGGAGATGCGGGGTGCGAAGGCTCAGAAGATCTGCGTTGTAGCTCGTTGAGCAGGGTGTTAAAATGTTTGTGTTGTGCCTGGAATATGTTGGTCAAATCGATACCACTGTCCGCAGACATGAATACAAACGGCCGACATGTTCGGTTCGAACCGCAAGTCAATGCTTTCTGGGGCTAGGACTGAGACACATATTAGCATCATGCACGGACCAGGATGACGGGGCCTACTGAATTACGCACTTGTTTCCACCAACACGGGCAAAGATATCCTATTTCCACTATGCCGGTCTCTGAGGATGCCAAGCTTGGCCTCCACTTCGACTTTCGTACCAGGGCTAGTGTTGGACTTGGTCATGACCATGTGGTACACAAAATCTGCGATCTCCCTGATGAACTCGTCCAGTGGTTCAACGCCGAGGATCGAGACAGAGAGCGGAGGTAATTTAGAAGTGTTGTTCATGTTCATTATCGGTGAAGTAGAAGTAGAGCTAAGGGGGGGTGTAACAGGATTGTGCTTGACATTTCTTGAAGTGCTGCCCGGAGACTGACGAGGCCGCTTTGACAGTGAAGGTGTGGGTTCCCTTTCGCTTTCAGAGTCTGTTCCCGGCGATGACATGGTCAATGGATAAACGTTCAAACCGCACCCCCCTTTCGCCAGCACCATTTAATCAAGTTAACCCGTCGACAATGCCAATTACATCTCAGTGAAACTCGTGCATCACGAATCGGCTAACTAGCACAGGAAAAAACATTCCCCCAACAACTAATATAGTGCGGACTACCTTTCTGGTTTTGTTTGCAGGCGGTTCCAGGTCATGACTTGATGCAGGATGTATCACCGAAGCCACATACAAAAACGTACCTCCCTATTAAGCATACTGTGGTATGAGCTAACGATCACCATTTCACATGTGTAACTCACGCTGAACAGCAATGCGTTTCCCAGCCAAGCATTGGGGCTTTCAGACCCTTGGAACGCATAGAGGCCGAACGACAAAACCGCACTCACGGGAGTCGCAAGGCTGAAGTACAGCAGATGCTTTTTACAGTCCACCACAGAAATCGAGTTTGCAATGAGCGTAGTTGTCAGAGAGAGCGCTGTCGGCGCTGTTCCATGCATGATTAGTCGACAGGCGAACAAAAACGGAGCGTCATGCCTTTGTGAATGATGATGGCAAGAAATACAACAAGCGACAAGCTGATGGCGCGTGTATTAGATGCGGAGACGCCTAATGCATACCCGTCAATAAGGGCGTGGAGGACTAAACCAAGAGATATTGGACAGAGCCGACACGCCTCAGCCTGTCGCACGGGAGGTCTCTCTAGACTAGAATGGTGCCCTAACTCCTCTAGGTTTACATCGAAGATCGGTCCTTCAGGCTGAGCTAAGGAATGTGGAGCTGCTGGTGGTTGCTCATGGGAGGTCGTGTACTCCTCCATAAGAAACATTAAGCCGAACCCCAGCAGTGTTGGAACGCCGATAGTGAAAGAGTAGGAGCTGTGCTCCGAGCCAGCATTAACCACGATTTGTTCAACCCCCCTGCCATAGGAAATGTACCGGCCAGGCCTAAAATGTGCAATATGATCAGAAGACTTACTCGGGCAGGATTACTCCAAGTGCTGTGCCAATGAGAAGCCCAGTACCCAGATCGGATAACATGATGATTTGTTTTTCTTACAAACCATCTGTTGGGTCAGCTCTTCATGTGCGCCATATCTATTCAGAGACATACTGGAGAGTGGCATGGATAACGGAACGAGGCCGACTCCATAGGACGCCGCTCCCACGACGAGTGACATCGCGACGACATATGAAAACCCGCTAGAAAACATGGTAGCTAGATCCTGGAAAATCGTTAATGGAAGCTGGATTTCGTTTCGAGCTAATACAGACCGATGTTGGAAATCTGGGTGGGGTGGAGGTCAAGTTCAAGTTGTTCACACGTGTCCTGTTACTTTACTGCACTTCGTCGTGTTATACGCTCAACTTCATGCTGTTTTACAGGATTTTTGAACTTGTGGCCGAAGTTCTGTCCATCAGGACCAGACCATGCCTTCTGCACCTTTCCCTTGACAATCCAATAAGGCGCAGGTGAAGAATACTGTTCAACAGGCCACTAAGCAAGTAAACAACAGATTGCAAGGGAAGATGTCGTTTGATTGTGCGACCCTAACTTGTGTTGGCTACTGGTAGTTGGTGGCTGGAACCACAAATGTACAAATACAGCGAAGCAAGCACACGAGATCGATGGCCCAGCTGACGGACTAAATAACGATACAGTCATCACGACCACGAGTAAATGGAGACCTTCCCGAAAACTTGCGAGGAACTGTGCGCTTTAGAGGTTTTCAGTTTCAAGACAAGGATTATCGTGTACCGATCCGATACACAATGGTATTATGCAGTCAAGGCCCCGTGAACTAATAGCTAACGTGCCTCACGGGAAGAACTGCAGATCATAGACGAGTGAACGAGACAAGTAACTGGGCTGGAAGATACCCACCAAATCAAGTCGATGATCACCACGACAAATATCAGTCAACTGAATTGCTCCGAGCCGGAGTCCAGAAACGGGTCTCCAAAATCTAATCAGTGGTAAGAGAAAGGCAATATTCTGGGGGATGTCGTGACCGACCTTGCCTTAATTGCTCCACTAAAGATAGGTCGATGAGCTCTTCCTTATCTCTGCGGGAAGTGTACTCTCCCCTCGATTGAAGCGTGCTGCTTCCCAGGCCGAGAGCATGGCCAGCCTGTCCCTCGCCAACTACTCGTCTTGAGCCACTTGCAGAACCAAAGGCATCCTCTCGTCTTCTTGACTTGGGGTCCCGGCGCTGTGGGCCCTCAGAGGAAGACCCTCCGGGGAGGCGGCGTTTTGAGGTGTTCGGAGTCGGACTGAAAGAGGATGAGATGCCACTGAGTAAACGAGCGTCAGCGGCGCTCAAGATAGGCTGCTGTTCACGATTGGAGAACTGAAAATCATCTGGAGGTGGAGATCCAGATGTGTCGGTAGATATGGGCGAGCCCGGATCTGGCGAATTCATGGTGACGATCGTGACGAGGCCAATGTTTGTCCTCAGTGGCTGCTGGTTGTTCTTGATCACGTGCTCATAAGTCAGGCGAAACTTTTTCCGACATACGACGACAATGAACGTCCTTCAAAACGGCGCTCACTCGATGCGTATCATCGCACTCCCTCTTTCCAGGATCAAAGCATCCCAGGGAACTAAACTACATTCAGTCACCGACTTCAACGTGCATACTATGCTAGTTTTTTACCGTTTCGACCTGATTTCTCAGTCGCGTGAGGGTAATAGTGACCTCTCCTGGCATAAAAAGGCGTTGAAGAGCGCGATAAATAAAGCTACGAAGCTCTGGACTGGTCTTGGACAAGCACCAAAGGGGAGCTGGAAGGTGGGTGACTTCCTGTCAAGACGGCGGGGAAGGTGACACACACAGAGTAGCTATGGACTTATGAACTAGGTGAACGCGCAGCAGATCGAATAGAATTCGAGGAGCTCGCGCTCGCAGGCGTCGATCCATCTTTGGGGCCAAACCTGACCTCCTTGACCGCATCAAGCGAACAAGACAACAAGACTCAACATTCACTCCCCAAAGTATGCCTGTTCTGACTTGCTTGCATGGATTTATCATCCTATTCCCCGTAGGTACCACTTATTTACCCTCCCTCTTTATATCCCACCCACTTGGATCACGCTGTCCATCCTGCTCTGGCTCACCTACAGACTCTCTTGGCACACCGGGAACCGCGACATCGGACAGGGTTTTATCTGTGGGTGCTCATTGCTCCCCTCACTTTTCCGATTTCGATAATACGTGCGCGCTACCTATTTTACATCATTGCTTCTTCTTACCTTCGCTTCCATGGTACACAAAGCACTAATACCCAATTTACCCCTCTTCTTTTGTGTGTGGAGGTCCTGGTCGCATTACAGAGGTTAGTTTCTTCCTCGTCCACGTCCTATCTCAGGGTACCGGCCTCTGATTTCGAAATTTGGGGTGGTCCACAACATAGCTTACAAATCCTCGCAATATCTATCTTCTCTCCTACAGCACCAATTGATTGAACCGAATCCAAGCTTGGAGCTTGACAGTACATATGCGTCAATCCCTCAATCTTCAAAGTCATCACAGAACCCCAAACCGCGTACACAACTATTAGAGCCGTCTGAAAACAAGGGAACAATTGGAGATACTGCAGCCGACAGTATATCGATGCCGACGTTTGGAACAGGGGAATCCCTACCCAGGGGCATTCTCCTCACTTACAAGGCGATACCTCTTATTCTTGAAATGTTCCGTCTACCCAAATCTGCAGCAGTAAGTATACATCGTGCCATAGACCAAGCACACAGACGCCTAGGAAAATCTTCATAACTTCTCACGGCGGTTAATATCAACGGTTCAAAGATTGTCACTGGGTAGCGGAAGTGCTGGTCATGGTTCGCCTCCTAAATCATTTGTATTTCTCTGCCATTCAGATTGTTTGTTTGCAGCCCAACAACATGGAGATCCAAGAAACAGTGACGGTGGGTGTCTCCAGATTCACATGAGCCCGTGACAAAATGCCACTGCATCTTGTCGCCTTTCTGTTTGGATGCCTTGGGGGTGTTTGTTGGTCCGAGATACGGTCTTACAATGGGATCCAGTTGCTAGTTTGCTGCCAGTCGAGCGAGTTCGGGCCGGCTACCTTTCCCCATGGCTGAATTTAGATCTGATGCTACTTGGGCGGAACGGCGGCCGGCAAGGTTTTGATGAGGAATTTTTTGGACTGGTCTTATTCACCGCCAGTTGAGGCGCGGTCACCCGTTCCCATGGTCGTGGCCGCGCGGCGGCTGGTGACCGGTACCGGTGGCCCCGCTCGCGGGAATACCTACCCCGTCGGATGTACTACCCATCGGACGCAACGGCGGGAACGAAAGGGCCATGGACGATGCCGGCGACGATAGGGGCATGTTCGCCCGGTTCAACGCAAGTCGTCTGTTGACACAACCGCTCGCGCTCAGCGATTTCGGACCGGCCAGTTTGAATTTAGACCTGTAACGATGACCGATATTACTTGTGTGGAATGGCGGCCGGCATGGTTCGACGAAGGAATTTTTCTGAACCGGTTTGAATAATCGTGAACATATGGGCTTGTGGTCCTACGGTCGAATTGTGCAAGAAATGATGGAGTAGTGCGCAGTAGCTTCCCATATATGTGAGAAGTAGACCTTGCATTTATCTGCCTGTCATGGCGTCTGTTATTGGGTTCATCAGGCGAATCCATGCAGTGAGTCGCGCTCAGTATCATCTCATAGGGTTGACCATTTTTCCTCGACAAGTTACTCAACCCACCAACACCTTCAAGCCCACCCAGGGACGTCACCCCGCTAAAGTTCGGCATCTTGGGAGCCGCACGGATAGCACCCAATGCTCTTATAACTCCCGCTAAGAGCCACGCTGAGGTAGAGTTGTACGCGATTGCTGCCCGAGACATTCGCAGGGCAGAGAAATTCGCAAAGAAACACGGGATCAAGAAATGGTACGGGGGACAAAATGGATATCAAGGTGAGTCCTCCAGGGTGTGTACTTCTATTGCTGATAGATTAAAGACCTACTGGATGACCACGAAATCGAGGTCATCTATAATCCGGTAGGAATTCACCACCCGTCACACAACTTGGCACGCTGAGTCTGATTTTTAGCTCCCTAATGGATTACATTACGAGTGGACGATGAAGGCACTTGCTGCCGGAAAACATGTTTTGCTTGAAAAGCCTAGCGCTGACGTTGTGGAAGAAACCCGGCGCATGTTCGAGTTTGCAAATCAAAAAGGACTCGTCCTCTTGGAGGCATTCCACTACAGGTAAGCGATGAAGTATATGTGAATGGTCAAAATTGACAGTTATTCAGATTCCACCCTGCCATACAACGTGTTAAAGAGATAGTTGATAGCGGAGAGTTGGGGCCAGTAAAAGAGCTCCATGCTGCTTTGTCCTTGCCCAAAGGCTACTTTCCCGACGATGACATTCGCTTGGATTATGACCTTGGGGGCGGTGCCCTCATGGATTGTGGATGTGAGCACCATCTCCTCTTGACAGGGGGTTCATGGCTGAAACTGAGCATCAGGCTACCCCCTCAGTTGTGTCCGCTATTTGGCGAATAGTGAACCAACTGCTGTCGTCTCTGCATCTGCTACCAAATTTCGCAGGGACCCCCGCGTAGATACTGCGACCTCCGCTACGCTCCTGTTCCCCCCTTCAAGCCTTGGAGGCGAACCTGTCAAAGCCACGATTGAGTGTAATTTATCATTACCTCCCCTTTTTGGTTTCATCCCTCGATGGCCTGATATATCTATGCGGGCAATATGTGAACAAGGCTCAGTCGAATTATTCAATTACGCTGGGCCCGTGATCTACCACACCATTACCGTGTCTCCCACCGGAAGGAAGGCGCGAACGGAAAAGGCATACAAATTTCCTTCGGCCTCTGGCCTCAAGGGAGAGGAATGGTGGTCAACATACAGATACCAATTGGAAGCCCTTGTTGATCGAGTTAAGGGCCGGGTTCCAAACTCCTGGGTGACCACCGAGGACTCTGTCACAAACATGGAGTGGATCGAGAAAATATACGAAGCAGTGCGCATAACGCTTGTATGTGGCGATCCCAGACTAAAGGTTTCGATAGAGCGGCCTAGGGTCTCGTCCACGATCCTCTTTCCAACTGCCATCAGCTGCACAGATGGATGTCTAAGTCCGTTTGAATGTTCTCTTGTCCAAGAACATCGTTTGAAGGAAGTGATTGTAGTGATTCTACCTGTTACATGTCTGTCTGTATGCCTACCTCTGTAGACGTCACGTGCACGTTCATGCACAGTGAACTTGTGCCTCAGCTTCAACTGAAGCCACCAACTTGTACAATGTCATCTGTCGACGTTGTACCAAATCGTCATTCAGAGGCTGGGGACCCCCCCGAAGGCTCTAGACGACCGGTCTATAAGACAGAGACCACTGGTGATTACTGGAAAGACCTGTGGACTGCGTTCAAGGTTTGTGAACTATTACCTTTTGACGGAGGTAGGAGGCTAAACTGCCTGCAAAGCCAGCGAATATCCGTAGTCGATGACTTCCAGCGACTCCCGGAGATGCCTTGTGCACGAAACAGTCTGCTAAGCGGAATTGCCAGCGGGGCGGGTGTAGGATTTATTCGAGCAATGAGTGCCGGTATGGGTGAGCCCGTTGATGTATGGTGCACATTCTCACTGTTGATTTCACAGGTCCACTCGTGGCATCTAATTGGGCGGTTGGTACTTTCGTGGTCATTTCTCTAGGAACGTGGTATGTGCCTACGGAACGAAACGGATGACCCGTAGCTTACGCTTCCCAGGACGATTTGCCAAAAGAACTTGGAGGCTGAACGTCAGAGAGTGGCGAGGGTAGTGGAGGAAATGCCCAAGCGATTTATCAAGGAGAAAGTATCAACAAATGTGTCTGAGGGGCCTAAGGCAGCCTAGCAGTTTGAACTGGAACATTTTTCTGACAGTTCATCCGTGCTGCTACTGATGAGTGTCACCAAATCGTCGCATTCTCGACCCAATTCTCTACCAGCAGGGGGTCATTCTGTAGCAGACTAATAAATGTCTAACTGGAGCACTGCGATTAGGATTACCTTGAAGGCACTGGCAAACATATTGAATCCTCCTTGGAGAACATACACTTGCTGATTCTTGTATTCTTCTCCCTGGTGGGATCGCCTTGCATCGTAAAGCTGCATCGTCATTTCAGTTGAATGCTGAGATGAAGCACATTGGAAAAAATTACTTGTGCAGCAACTGGTCCGCTATCAATGGCACATGCTGGTCAGATCGAACATGGGCGCAGATTCAGAGTATTCGATCCGTACCGCTGTTGGCTGAATTTACAGTGGAAGACTACCATCGGCACCCCCTTGGTCCTGCTGATAAGTCCATCGACACCCGATTCGAATCTCGAGGAAGGGAGATTGTATGATCCCTTTATGTTTCCTCCCTTCCAGTCACCGTCACGGACGTCGACGACGAGGTAGTCTGCACGAGAAAATAATTGAGTCGAAATTTACTGTCGCACCAAAATCTACCTTGCCATGGTTTTTTGTCGCTCTTGATGATGCTTGACAGTTCCTACCAGCACTTGGTGTTCGACAGTCCTGGGAGAAGGATAAAAAAGAGTTGTTCGTACAGTCCTTGTGATACGTGGTATATCGTCAGGGTCCATCTTAGAAAAAATACTTGATACTTTAGAGGTATGGATTCGAGCGTGAATGTATCTGAACATCAATGCCAAACTCGGCCAATGGTTTTTGTCTCAACAGGTAGTCATCAAAAACAAACGTTGTCTGGTAGTAGGTTTCGCTGCATCATCTACAATAAATATCAGTCTGGCTGATCTGCTATCGACGATCGAGCGATTTCCCTCGCGATACTTCATTTGTTTTGTAGTTGGGTGGACCAGGTGTCCGCCCCCTGGCAACTTCTGGAGGATCATCTCGAAAAGCATCGTCGAATACATCTGCTGGCTTTTCTTTCCCACTTGCCCGTTTTTCTTCAAGGGGCTTTTTACGTTTTTTTGGCCCGCTATGATGGGGCTTGGGTTGAATATTATATTCCCGAATATAAGTAACTTCCTCATCATCCTTGAAGGATACTCGTCTTCCTAAAGATTTACTGCGTCCACGAACCAAAGAGTGTCGTTCTTCGGCGGGAGACACAGAGGTTAGGACCGGGGACGACGGGGGCAACTCCGAATGGGACTTGCTTGACGACGGGGTATGGTATAGGGGACGGAAGTGAGTGGGGTGGTGGATCGGGGTGCTGTAGGCAGTATGCGATGGATGGGGAGGATGCTGCCAAGATCGCCCAGGATTATCAGACGTGTATGCGGCGCATGGGGACACCGTAGCAGATAAGAGGTAAGAGAGCTGCTGCATGGCTTGCGCTAGAAGGTAGTAAGCTTGTTGCGCTTGCACAGGATCCATGGGCGGTGGTACATGACCAGCGAGTGACGGGTCTGGCGTTGGTTGGTTTGGGGAAGAGAGCATAGGGGGATGTCGCCGAGTGTGAGGATGAGTAATCGTAATGGGCGGTTCTGCGGCTGGCGTCCTGTTGGGGTTGTAACTATGTAAGGTCGGTTGGATTGACTTAGGCTCAGGGGGTATATAGGAAAGTGCGGACAAAGTAGGTTGTGGGGTTTCGGACAAAGAAGGGAATGAGCGCAGATGCCCTGGAGTACCGCACCCAAGTCGGGCTAAGATGAGAGTAGAGTAAGCGGGGGAAAACCTCTCTTGCAAACACAACTCACTGGAACCGGATACATCCCGATCCAGAGTTTTTCGGGTGTCATCTAGTTGCGGCGGCGGCATGGAACTCTGAGATGTTGGCTTCCTGCGGCCTCGCGGGGGGTTTTTCGGGTCTGTTGTATGAAATTTTGACAATGTCGGGCTGAGAGGCCGAGGGGATGTAACAGGAGAATGCCCACCTGGGGACTGTGGCAAGGGGCCGCTGGTTGCTGAGGACGCGATGCGTTTTCGCTTCAGACCGCGAGACGCCGCCCCAAGAGATTTGGGTGTTTTTTCTCGACGAGTAACATCTACAGGGGTCTGGATTTCCTTGCCTTTACCCTTGTGAGCTGAGGATATGTGGTGGATGACATCCCGGTCTGACTCTTCGTCGCCGGGGGCAACATAACTCTTCCTGGAGATAGATGATTTCCTGCTTTGAGCGAGGACGGTCTCAGGTTTACGGAGCACAGGGGGTTGGCGGGGTCGACTCTCGGACTTGGGCGTTATCTCAGCCTTTGATTTCACTTTGGGCTTGGGACGTGCCCTAGACTCGGGTCTTCCACGCTCGCTGTCGGGTGGTAACTGGAGCGATTGTTGAACCCTTTGGGGGGGCGAAACAGATAGAGGGGGCGCCTGGGTAAAACGAGGGGGACGTGTTAGCATAGCTTCGAATTCTTTGTCCGAGTCCGAGTCCGAGTCCGTGAGTTCGATTATTTCCCGTTCCACTTGATGCATATCTTGCTCAGACTGGGCACGGACAACTGGGTGTAGAGCGGTAGATTCGTCATGCACCCAGAGAGAGAGCTCGTCCTCTGATTCATCATCTAGTGGCACACGGACGGAAGAACGCATGGGCGTGATATCAGCTTCACGCTCTGGGGAATGATTTGCGTCCGTCGCGCCGGGGTCTTGACTGGCAGCTGCAGCCTCCTCTTCCCGTGATTGTTCCTCCAATGCTTTCCTTATAGCGCACAATTTTGCTGGAGACAAATCTTCCTCATCTTCTTCATCACATGCAATCTCCCTCCTTCTCTTTTCTGCTTCCAGAAACTCTCTGAGGTCTTCAGCATCGTTAGTAGCCGACAGAGGTGGCACCCCCCGGAGTAGCTCCTTCTTTGAAATTGGAACATCATCGTCGGTGACGGCTTCGCTAGGGGGGTGTGCGTTCAGTTCATCGTCATCGTCATCCTGTTCGCTGTCTTCTTGGTCCTGGTCGGGGTCCTGGTCTCCATCAGGATGTGCGAAATGACCAAATAGATAGTCCTTGGATGCATTCCTGCACATGCCACGGTCCTTTATGATAGCGCCGCTGTGCAGATCAATAATGTCATCTTCGTCGAGGCGTTTGTTGTACCGCTCAGCCAGTTGTGCCCAGACGCTCAGGACGCGAAGGGTAGACGCTCTGCGTGCTGAATCAACATCTGTAGAAGACATTGACTCGTTTGAGTTAGACGGGGTGGCAGATACGCAAGAGGATGGCGTGCTTCTGAGACGGGGCCGTTTTGTGGGTGGGCGGTCAGGAGGCGCGACAGGAGAGGCCGAAGGAGTCAACAGTGTTCGTTGGGGTTGGCTGCTGCGGGTGCCACTCGAAGAGGTTGCAGGCATCGTGTCGCCGTCGCCGTGCGCGATGAGCAAGTCACTAGTTTGACACGGTTGACATTGTTGACTGCCCGCATTTCACGCGTCGTGTTGGTATTACCAAAACTGGCAAGATAATTCAAGCTATACTATGGTACATTACCACAGTGTTTAAAGAAGAGTATCATAACGTCGCCCTTCTCTTACAACGACAAGACAAATTAATACACGTTCAGATCGATATGAAGAATACCGTCAATACTGTCAGTTAAAAGGGGGTCATAAACGCGAAAAAAATCTGATAAATAAGCCTTGAGTCATAAGCGGATAATCGATGAATCGATCACTCACCAAACGCAGGCGAGTCTAAAGCTCGTCTTCGCAGATGCTAGCAAATACGGAAAAGTTCCCAACACAGCGAATATGGTCATTGTCAAGATGACGTTTCAGAGCATCGCGTCTGCTGAATTCCTTACAGCAGCCTCCAATCATCCCCTCACCTTCCCACAGATATGGCTCTGCACCCGCTGGGATATTATAGTCCCTGGCATCCTTGACAGGAATCCCACAACAAACCCATTGAGCTGGTCGTTGAAGGCGGGTGTGAGTGCGAATATGGCGCTTGAGATCTGGCGTACGGTGGTTGCGTTGCACCCATTTGCAGTAGGGACAGGCCCATGAGTTATTCTTCGCGGCCGGTGACTCTGAGATGGCTCCCGCGGCGGCCTGGACGTTGCGGGGGAGGGGTCGGGGTCGCTTGCGCGGTGAAACCTGAGTGGTTCGTCTTCGGGGTGAGCCAACCGAGGTGCTAGAATCGGATCGAGCAGATCTGTGCCGCTTTCTGGAGCCTAGAGTGGGAGATGGAACGTATTCATCTTCGGACTCGTTTCCGTCACTGTCTGAGTATGCATCCTCAGGATCGCGGATAACAACAGTCAAACGATTCCCTGGAGACGGATTTCGAGTGGAGCGACGCGACACGGTGAAAGGGGCCGAAGGGATGGCCTCAGGTAATGAGTCGGACGAGTCGGACTCAATCGATGCAAACGAAGCGCGAGACGGAGACACTGATTCCTCTTTCCCCGATGTAATGTACAGGGGATCAGAGGACTCCATCAAAGAAACAAGGTCATGGGTTTCGCTGTCAATCTATCAGATATGTTGGATGAAGGGAGATGTATGGATACGTACAGGATCACGGGTGAACCCGAGGATACATCGAGTGCTGTGCATGGTGAGTCGAGCGAGACAGGCTCGGGATCGACATCAGAGTCAGAGTCGAAATCAAAGTAGTCGTCGCTTGAATCCCTATCAAGAATGGGATCGGACAAGGATGCTGGAGATGAATAGGAAGAAGCGGAGGAACCCGAGGAAATGGAAGAAATGGAGGACAAAGAAGGGGGACTGTGAGCCGGGGGGACATATGGCTCGTCGAACTTGTCATCGGGGCTATACTGGGCAAGCCAGGCCATGTCGTCGTCATCATCTTGGGCTCTGAGCTTTTCATACAGCTGTGCCATAGACTGGCGACGATAGATGGTGGAGGCCATTGGGAAAAGAGGGGAGATTTGGGAAATGAAAGGAGGAGGGGTACGATTAAATAGATTCTGAGATCACTTTCTTTCATGTCTTTGAACCCGCGTTGCCGACCTCGTTTTTTGTTCTTTGTGGTAACTCCGACGTAGTACCCTCGACAAAGGTCACATCGAGGCAGCCTTGTTGCAAACAGAAACGGCATATTTGGCACCAATGGCTCGGCAACTCGGCGTACCCCGTGAGAAATGTGACTCTGTAAAATGGTTCAGTCACGTGCCTACCAGATATTGACACAGCCCCTTATTTCACATTGAACAATTCACGTCAATGCCATGTATTTCCTGTCATACGGACGTGTACATCCCTACCGCGCTCGGCGAGACCGTATCAGCTTGCCTTGCTGCATGCGTGGTCCACGGCTGTCCCATATTTGGATCAGCAGCGACACTCTAGGTCACCATTCTGCTCACCCTCGTGTCTTCTTCTTGGCCCGAGCTTCGTGTGCGAAGTCCTCTACTGCCACCTGTTGCCTGTATTTCTCCATGCACCAGAGAATGTATCTGTAGCACATGAGTCATCATGGGTTCACTCGCGTTCTTACACCTGCCTTCGATCCTTCACTGCGACGCCTGCTTGCTTTAAGTCCCGTCCCGAAGTATGCCAGAACGCATCCCAGCTCTCTATGGAAACCTTTTTTTCTGAAGATCTCCCAATGGCATATAAAAAGGCTTGGGGAGTAACAATATCACCTACGAGTCACCTGTCAGCACGGGGATACATCCCAGAGACACCGAGGGCACCTTGCGGAGGTGGTACAGGTCTGAGGGCAGCCCTATTTTGAAAAGATCTCACAAACGTCTGACCGACGCGCCGAAGCGAGGGTTGCAGTGAGAACGACATACTCGACTAGCAAAAATAATTCTTCTTCGTCCTCGATTTCATTCCTCTGAACAGGTCACGTGATCACTAGTGCACGACTGCCACTTTATTATTTGTTACCGTAGTTCAAGTCCAACCGCGCACGAGGATCATTCAAAATACTGGTGCATCTCGCAAAAACAGCCTCGTTTCCTCTTTTTTAACCCACCGGACAACCGAGTTAGCAGCGTTGACGACCGCCGCCTTAGGTAACATCGGCGATAGGACAACGTAGAGTTCGAATGGTTGTGTTATCTAGGGATTGTTAAATCCAGATAAGCAGTTTGAAATAAGCAACTGACCCATCCCATGACAGTCTCCTTCTCTGTGCGGATGTACTGTAGCTTAAGTGGTCCGCTTTGACTAGACTTGGCATGTATTCCATCATACACAATTTGATACACAGTAACAAGTCTGTCAAAAGGAATAAGCAGACCCAACTATTGTGAGCACTCGAGGACATCACCTTCTCTTTTCCTCGATTCCATCATAAGGATCCTCAAAGACCGGAAATGTAATTTGAACATGAGCTCTGGACTTGTATACGAAGTGTCGTAATCCCGGTATCCCCAGCTGAGAAACAAAGTAATGTGCTTTCCCTGAATCTATCGCATCCGATATTGAATTGAGCAGGCCTGTGCTATTCATCTTCTGCGAGAAACGATGTAAGATTATGAATAGACGACTGAGAGTAAAATCACAAACTTCGGTAACAGCATCGCACCACCCTCGCACTGTCTCGAAATCGCCCCCTCCGCTGATGCATACGAGGCCAATACCAGTGTCCTGCTGACCAGCTTTCTGAATGGCATCAACCACTCTTTCGTTCGCATAACGTTCCTCATCATCCAAGACATCGGATTCCGCATTTGCTATGTCGGTTTCACTGCGTTCTGGCTTGCATAGAAATGTCACATAGGCATTCACAAAGCCCGCGGGATTAAATTTTGGCAGACATATTGGGATCCATGACGCTGCAGCAGACGAATTGAATATCGAGGGAGAGTGGATTGTATTGACAACGATGTGGATGTCTAGTGAAAGGGCTAGTAAATTGGAGGATATGGACTATTAAGACAGACCTGTCGGATGTATAGAGTGCTTTTTTGGCCGCACAAGGGTGATAACACGCCCATTTGCGATCAGAACGATATAAAGAGTATCCTATTGACGTATGAGTGCCGAAGACTTAAACATCTTTCACAACATACCTTCATCTTCGTTATAGGCACCAGCGTGTCTGCAACACGGGACCTCAGGACCGGGTCTAGTTGCAGACAATGAAGCGAAGATGTCGCCATCGCAAGGTCAAGTTCTAGGCGCTTAAGTAGGGTGAACAGAAAAGGCTCAGTGCCTATGGAGGGGGTCGGCATTTAACTCTGTGCGATGGCGGGATTTGTACCATTCAACAAGCGACGTAAATCGAAATTTGTCCGTCGTTCAAATATCCGCCGCAGCTGAGAGGCTGTGACGACGCTTAGTATTTGTAGATGTAAATATTCTAGATGAGATCGAGTCTTGCATTAATTAGCACGGTGAGGTGCTGGGAGATACTACGGGACCTCGTCCGTCGTACTCACCACTGACTCCGGCTCGCCCCACGTGGACGCACATACGTAGTAAATCGGTGAACGAAGGAGGAATGTAATCCTCAATGGGCCAGCATTGATGCATCGCAACTTGTCTCCATCGTCAATGAACACGGAGACCAGGGCTTGGATGATGCCCATGGTAGAAGAGAGTTCATGTTCACTTGCGGATCCACTAAGAACCCATACGATCATCTGTTCACCATTGCATTACGACCCGAGAGGGGTAAACATACGCAACGAAAACGGGCTTTCCGGCATTGGTCAAGACAAAATATTGTCTTGGTTTGAATGGTCCTCGTGGAACATCTTGATATTGGGGATCAGGGATCAATAAAAGCCGACGACAGATTCGAGCGACAGACCGGCGGTTGGGGCCTTGGCGAAGACAGAAGACATGGATTTGTGCGGTTGGGCATCTTAAACATGATGTTGGGGAACGAACAGGGCAGACAAAGCGGCGGAATACCTGCATGTTCCTTCTTGCTAAGTGTGCGCCGTAGTTGGTCGCGCAGGTTCTTCCTGGACTCCTCGTCTGCGATGTCGTCTATCTGACCGACTGCGGTAGTTTCTTCGCTGTTCGCCGTGTCTGCTTCTGCATCGACGTCGTGCACTAAAATCCCATCACTGATATCAAGATTAATTACTGACGATGCGGAGCTTTCGAGACCGGTCGCTGGCTGGATGCAAGGTGACTCGGTTGCCGATGATGGGCCATAGTGGTGGAGTCTGGGGGCATGTGGGATTACAAGACGAGGTGTACCGCTCCTTGAGGGCGTCGAAGGTGGAGTATCACACATGTCTTTGCAACGCGATCTGGAGCAAAGCAACCGAAGCTAATACAATGCAGCTTGTCATTACCATACAGGCACAAACAGTCATCCGACCTGCCGTCCCTGTATCCACACCCCTGCCCGGTTCCGGGCATCTCCCATACACCACCATTTCTCAACCATGTCCATCGTGAGCCCACCCGGTTCATACCCGAGATCAAAGAAATCAAGTGCACCAACCCCAGCTTGTGTCTCCCAGTCGAAAACACGAACTATCAAGCCCACATCATGCACCGCCGACGATCCAGTGAACAATCACACTCACTGTGCTGGGCATCAAACGAACCCCCAACCTTGAACCCCCCAACATTATCGAGACCGAGTGCCAGAGCACCGCCACGGGTCGCAAGAAAGAGTGCTTCCTTCCATTCGACAGCCAAAGGGTTTCCCTCGACGCCCGTCTTAGCCTTGGATTTCATTCCGAGCACACGATCTCCTTCGCCCATCCGGGAAACCGCAACGGCATGCCTCATGCTATCAAGTATGTCGATACTGTACCCTCCCGCGACATCCGTGCCGAGGCCAATTAATACCCCTTTGTCGAGGGCTACGCGCAACGGAAAAGGCTTCTCCGAAAAGTATATATTAGACAAAGGACAGTGAGCCACCGCGGTTTGGTTGGCCACAAGCTCATCGAGCTCTCCAGAACTCAGAAACGTGCAATGTGCTTGGACAGTGCCACTTTTCAAAAGGGTGTACTGCGATCCCTTGATAAGTATGGATTGAATAGAAGGAGGCGACATGCCTTTTTGAAAACTTGGATGTCCTCCATATGACGTTCATCTCTAACCCACTTCGCTTCATCAAACGATTCAGCCAAGTGACTCTGTACGCGAGTCAATTCCTTTTTCGCGAGCTCCCCGAGCTTGGCAAGCAACTCGTCTGAACACGTCGGCACAAACCTGGGGGTAATGACAGGTTCCACCAACCGTCGGTGCGAATCAAGCGGAGCTGTCAACGCCCTGCATCCATGTATAAACTCTTCGGCGGATTTACATGACTCGTTGGCACTGGACTCTTGATATGTTACCCGTGATGACTTGTCCATGGATAGCTTTCCGACGAACGCTCGCAAACCTGCAGTCTGCATCTCCTGAGCGAGGATAAGGCTAGGGAACTCGAGTTTATCAAAGGATCTGGGGGGGCCCAACCACGTACTTTGTCTCTGTCTTGATAGTACCGAATAGCAGCACAGCGCCGGTTCCGACTTCTATCAGACGCTGGGCAAGCCGGCGGTATACCTTGGTTGCGAGTTGGGGGTCTTTGTCAAGACCCTCCTCGGCTTTATAGGCATAGTTTTCGAGCCACTGCATGAGTGGAAGATCGAGACCAGTCCCCTGGTACATGAACTGGGGGGCATGAAGATGTAGATCACAGAAGGTGGGCAATAGGAAGCTTCCTGCTGGAAGGCTCTTGACGGAGGATGGATATTGATGGATATAAGTTTGTGAAGATTCTGAAGAAGAGGGGGACAGGTGAGCGATGAAACCGCGATCATCGATCACTGGACAAGTAAGAATGAGACGAGGAGGTATGGTGAGCGTGATCGAGCGTACAGAGGAGGTAGTCATGTAGAACTTGCACTTCTCCTAGGGCAGGGCAATGGACGAGAGTCGCTCTTAGTGCCAGCGATGCAGCCATGTATGATAGCAGGGTGAAAGAAAGGGCTGTGCCAGACAGCTACTGTCATCCACCAGCACCTGGGCCACTAACTTTTGGCTGGGCTCTCATAACACATCAATGTTGTTATTTAGGATATATATGCCATTTAGTGATAGAATCCAAGTTTTAGAACTGATTCGCTCATTTGTTCCAACATGATGTGCAGATCAGATGTTTACTGTCGAGGTGTACGTAGATCAACGATCATCCTCCGTCGGTCTCAGTACGGTGACTTGAAGCACACCATTCACTGCTATGGAAATACAGGCTACATCATTCTCAGCGGTCAACCTTGTGAGTTTGTACAAAGTGTATATACTCTCTTTAACAGTAAAAAAACACGTATCAGACGTTCAGAGAGAGTAATTGTGTGGTCTGACCACGTATCTACAAGTGTGACTTCATCACAGGAATACATCATTCCGCAACCAATCTATCGTCACAT